>OZ020567.1:44432655-44656833 GCA_963971475.1 Chrysops caecutiens | reverse complement strand
ACATGTGAATTTTATTCACAACAAGGATTTGATGCTGTACATGGATGAGAATGGAGTAGACTTGGCCTTAGTCCAGGAACCGTGGCTCGTAGGAGACAAAATCCGAGGGCTTAGGTCAAAAAACTACAGTATACTGCATTCAAATACAACAGGTAAAAAGAGAGCGTGTATTGTAACAAAGAGGTCATTAAATCTCACTTTACTTTCACAGCACAGCACAGTGGTGGCAGTACTAGACGAGAGGGGCAAGACAAACCTGCTCCTAGCCTCAACGTATATGCCGTACGAAGGGGGAGACCCCCCATCAACAGCGGTCCGGGCCGTTGCGCAAGAGGCCGAAACCAAGGGATGGCACATAGCGATGGGCTGTGACGCGAACGGTCATCACCTCCAATGGGGTAGCAGAGGCATCAACAAAAGAGGTGAGTCAATTTTAGAGTTTATAATTACCACTTACCTAACAATCTGTAATCGGGGTGATTCACCCACCTTTACTGACAAGATTAGGGAGGAGGTGATAGACCTAACATTGGCTACTAACACAATCGATTTGAATGTGGAAAACTGGAGAGTTTCTCCCGAGTACTCCTTCTCGGATCATAGGAGAATTCTCTTTGATATTAACCGGAAGGTTATGGAAAGTAAAACATACAGGAATCCGAGGAACACGGACTGGGACAGATTTTCCACAGAAGTTGAGAAGGCAATGAAAACCACGAACAAACAGTGTTCGGGTGCCTGCCTCCACATAGTGGAACACCTGGAAAAGTCCGTTAAACGACTTAGCGAGGTCTTGCTAAAAATTAGCAGAGCTCGAAGGGAAACCAGCAGGTGGTGGAACAAAGAGCTCAAGCAGCAGAGGGACGCCACTAGAAGGCTTTACAGCAAGGCAAGGGAAAGTAAGGAGGAGGGAGACTGGGCGAAGTACAAGCGCAGTTTTAATGATGATGAAGGTAAAGTGAGGAAGGCGAAATGGGACTCACTCATTTTCAGCTCCATATAGGACGCGAACGAGGTCTCAAGGTTCAGGAAAATTCTTTCCAAAGATGTCACAGTCACAGGAAACCTGAGGAGACCAAATGGTTTGTGGACAGAATCAAGTAAGACGACGTTAGAGCTGCTGATGGAGACTCACTTCCCCGGCTGCCTGACGACATGGGGCAAATGACAAGGGAGCCAAGAGGTCAGGATTTGTCCAAAGGGAGATACCATTAGGGACACCATCAACAGGCAAAAGGTAATATGGGCCGTGAAAACATTCGTGCCATACAAATCCGCGGGGTCGGATGGAATCACACCAGCCATGCTGCAAAATTCGATAGGCAGTATGGCAGAGGTACTGCCGAGGGGGGTTTTTTGCTAGGATACATCCCGGAAGCATGGAGGGAAGTGAGAGTTGCCTTCATACCTAAATCGGGCAAGTCCAGCAACACAACACCAAATAGGCCAATAAGCCTCTCCTCGTTCCTACTGAAGATAATGGACAGGCTTTTGGATCTAAATATTAAACAGCGAACCAAATTAGAGGAAGAGTGTACAGCACAGCACGCATACCTTAATGGTAAATCGGTTGAAAGTGCGCTGCATGATGTCGGAACGATTGAAAAATCCCTTCAGCACAAGGAATATACCCTAGGGGCGTTTCTTGATATAGAGGGAGCTTTCAACAATGTAAAGACCAATAAAATACGGAAGGCATTAGAGAAGTTTAACGTCAAGCCCACCATCACGTACTGGATAATAAGTATGCTCAATAGCAGAATTATCAGTACAGGCGCGGGGGATCACAAGATCAAAAGATGGGTGACTAGGGGCACACCACAAGGAGGAGTAATATCCCCACTTTTGTGGTTGGTCGTAAGTAGCTCGATCTTAAAGGACCCTTAGGACGAGAAGAATAACGGTCACCGCCTACGCAGATGACGTAGTTATACTTACAGCAGGAAAAGGTCTGCAAACAATAAGCGACATCATGGGTGAAGCATTAAAAGAGACTTATAACTGGGCAGAGGAGAACGGGCTAGTGATAAATCCCGAAAAGATGAAATTGGTTCTCTTCACCAGAAGATACAAGATACCGCAGGTAAGACTGCCAAAGGTGAAATTGCAAAACTAAAACTCTCAGGAGAGGCGAAGTATTTAGGAGTTATCCTGGACTCTAAACTCAACTGGGGGAGAAATGTGGAAGAAAGGATGAAAAAAGGAATAAACACATGTAATAAGATGCTTGGTGGGAAATGGGGTCTACAGCCACGGATCATACACTGTATCTACACTATGATCGTTAGACCCATTATCACGTACGGAGCCCTTGTGTGGTGGAAAGCAATGGATAAGGAGATCAATAAGCAAATGCTAGGAAAGGTACAGCGACTAGCAGCGATAAGCATAACGGGCGCAATTAGGAGCACACCTCAGACAGCGCTTGAGGCGATATTAAACTTACAATCGTTAGACCTCTTTACAAAGGGACTGGCAACCAAAGCAGCCCTCAGGTTGCGGGAAATAAACATGGGAGGCACCGTGGAAGTTGGAGTGCTACGACAGCGCACCGACTATATGGTGGCAAAGCAATGGTTTGGGGAGGAGTTGGAGATCAGAATCCCAACCAGAGAGGAATGGAAAAGTGGTTCCATTTTGAAAGAAGGCGATATAAGCGTCTTCACGGACGACTCAGTAACTGAAACGGGGACTGAAGTCGGCATATTCTCGGAGATGCTAGAAGCCGAGGAGTCACACAGATTCAACAAAGACTGTAGTATATTGCAAGCGGAAATTACCGCGATAGAGAGAGCAGCAATACTAAAGCAGGTGACCGACGAAGAAAGTCAGGAAGTCACGATCTATAGCGACAGTTCAGCGGCTCTTAGGTCACTGGAATCTAAGACAATCAAGTCAAAGGCTGTGATGGGTTGCCGAGAAGCACTTTCCTGGATCCGAGACAAAGTCAGCCTCTGTTGGGTTCCCGCACACAGCGATGTGAAAGGGAATTTACAGGCGGACAAACTGGCAAGGATTGGAACCGAAATTCATAGTGCTGAAGAAGCTGATTCAACAAAGCCACAGATGGGGTTGTTGGAAGATACCATCGACAGGATACTTCGGGATCAACATGGCAAGAGATGGAGCAACAGAGATGACTGCTTCAACTCAAGGCAATTGTGGCCACGAATTGAGGAGATAAGAACGGTAGCTTGTTACGAGTAACAAAGACCTCAGTCCGTACCATCATAATGGTCATTACAGGACACTGTTCGGTCGGGAGAAACATCTAAAGTGGGGAGTTTTTTAGAACTAACTTTTCCACATGTGTTTGACTTCGACATGAAGTGACAGTTGATTTTGGCAAGTTTTATGTTTGTTTTATATAATTTATGTGAACGGCGATGTTTAGATAATTTTTATGGAACTAGCTGATGACTAACGTTTGATTTTTTCCAGAGTTATTTGTTTTGAAACACTTCGGTGACTGTGTTGCTTGATGGTGAGCATGGTGACATGTGCATTATGTTTTCTTATGTTTATATGTTGAACTGTTGCGCATTACCTTTGTCAATGTTTTTTTTTTGTCTTTGACATATCATCACTTGGGTTATCATGTTGGGTAAGAGCGGTGAGTGAAGTGGTGAGTAGAATGACATGTTTTTTGTGTACTTTGTTTTTGACGTGCGAACGTCTTTCTTCTCGTTGAGTATGTACATTGGTAGCCAATCTAGCATTCTTGTGTTACAAAACACCGTCATTTTTCAATTGCTAATAACTACGAGACTAATAACGCGATAACAACGGTTGACATCACAGTAGATAGAACATATTTTTACATACTAGTACTATTATTATTATTATTATTATTATTATTATTATTATTATTATTACTAGCATTATTATCATTATTATTATTATTATAATTATAATTATTATTATTATTATTATTACTATTATTATTATTATTATTATTACTATTATTTTTATTATTATTATTATTATTATTATTATTATTATTACTATTATCATTATTATTATTATTATTATTACTATTATAAATATTATTATTATTATTATTATTATTATTATTATTATTGCTAGTATTATTATTATTATTACAATTATTATTATTATTATTATTATTATTATTATTATTAATATAATTATTATTATTATTATTACTGTTATTATTATTATTATTATTATTAATATTATTATTATTATCATTATTATTACAAGGGGGACGCCCCCTGCTCGCTACGCTCGCCAACCCCCGCCGTTCGGTACGCACACTCTAATAGCTCGCGCATGGCGCTATATATACAGTAGCACTGTAAGTAAAAAGGTTATTTAGTTCAGACTGTAGTAGCAATCACTTCAGCTCATTTTGCACGTCAAAGTACATCTATATTGAATGAGGCCCTATCTATAATTATCGAAAACCTTGCTGGTGCGGTTGCAGATCTTATAAGATCTTAAAATTTTCTCATACAAAATACTTTTTGTAAGAATTCTTTCATCTTCTGCCAAATGACCTTGGCCTTGTGTTTCAGAATTACATGTAGACACGCAATCGGCCAAACGATTTAACTCTACTGGCTACAACATACAATTAACGGTGAGAAAATATAGGTAGTTTGAGTAAGATTCCTTCTTTTTGAAACGTTTGCGATTTATGGAATTTAATAAATTGTCATCGCAAAAGTCAGAATGACGGTAAATTGAGTTTTTTGAAAGGAAAAAGACAGAAGTTTACTTGTATAATTAAGGTTTATTTGTGGTGTCGAAATACGTGTGTTTCGGGAAAATCACAATCCAAACAATTTTGCTTACATTTGAACTAAACGAATAGGTGTACCATTGGCCAAGCAAGTCATGTCCTGTACTCAAATTACGAATAAGTAAAAGCATGCAATTTGGTTTTGAAAATAAATTTGTGGAATCGGGAGCACACTTACATCAACTGAGTTTAAAAATTCGACTGGAAAATTATTTTCCGCTATAATATCATCGCTCAAGATGTTATCGGAACTTAATTATATTCGTTCCTCTCCGGACAGACTGTTAAAGATTTCTGCATCGATGAAACTGCAGTTTTCATATTTGGGTGCTAATATAACCGAATTGAGAATATCGTTATACTTTATGGTTTCAGATACATTGCCATAAGTATATGCAATCAGGAAGTTGCTAACTAAATGGGAAGGAATTTCAATAACATCCTGGCTGTAATCTGGAAATGTGGGTAAACTTGCATTACCAAGAGATTTAAGAAATTCAACGAATTCAATTTCATGATGTAAAAAGGCGCGAAAAAATAAACTTGCGATTTATCTTTTCTATCATCGTATTACTCTTTATGACCATTGCATAAGAAACATTGACTTAAGAACATACTATTAAGAAACACTTATTATAATTTTATCCCGAAGTTTTCACGGAAAATCTACGGCGCGGACCTTGACTGGGCGTTTCAGTTTTTTAGGTTATCGGGTGTTATGGGTATGGTAGGTGATTCGTGTTTATATTATTTTGATTGTTTTATTATGCTGATCTTCATTCTTTTTAGCTGGTGCTGCGTGTCACAACATTCCTCCCCGTTTAGATGTCTTCCCCAGGGTGAGTGGCGGTTTCTCTAGTAAAAAAGAAATACTACCAATTTTGCAGTGTGGAGTGTGGTGGTCTTTGTGGTAAGAGTGGTTCAACCTGATTATTCTACGTTTGTAATTCTGAAGGTTAAGCGGTTAGAGGGTTCGCGCGATTCGAGTGTAAGTGATATTTTTATAACTAGGGTAGTTTTGTCTTGTGCTCATTGATTTCTCTTTATTTCATTGATCAGGTGCTTCTCTTTATTTCTTTTTACAATTGACATCAATTTAATTTCGCCTTAATTTAGTTGCTTTTGCTTTTCCGCTTTGTGTTTCGTCCACGTGTATTTTTCGTTCCTTCTTTGGGTTGACAGCATTTATCCAGCTTGTACATGGCTGACTGTTCTCGGTTTCAGGCTTGCCCAACTGCAGTTGCTGGAAAAGCTGGTCTGTCTCCTGCAGAATGATATTAAGTTGGATTTGTTGGCACAGCTGGTCTGCTTCTTGCAGGATGTTGTTCCACTCGGCTTTTGACAATCCTAGGTCATCGATTTCAACGGGTGTAACGTTCTGGTTCATCGTAGGTCTGGTAATTAGGAATATTGTAGTTATTAATGATGTTAGGTCTAAAGTGTGTGGGGACGGGGGTTCTGGTCTTAATTAAATAGTTTCAAACGGTTGTTATGTACGCGACGCTTCTTATTTTTTATTAAAATTGTTGCATTAACGGGGTTATTTATTCCTGTGACTCGGTAGGACACCGACTACCTGATGACTGTCTGATGATGACTGATGTTTGCTCTCTTTTATGTGCTCGCTGGAGCTTATTTCGGAGGTGTGGATAGGAATTTTCGTGGTCGTAGACTGGTTGTGGGGCTTTCTTCAAATTGATGGGCAGAGACGCGCTGTTCAATCACGGGCATACTCACCCTGTGATCGAATCGAGAAAACCAGGCATCCTGTTGTTGAGTTGAGTCCATGTGCGATAATTCTTCTTAAAATCGTCCATTCATATAAGAAAAATCAAAATTGAACTGAAGTAAAGCATCATATCAGAGAAAAACGATTCCGTGGTTGATGTTGAAAGTTAGAATTCGAAGACGAAACATTTGAGACTTTATCGAAGAAACCTTATTGAAAATTATATATCAAATTAACGATTTTTGCACAAATTTATAAAGAAAATGTGAATTAACTTGGAAACAGTGTAAAGTTGTGTTTAATACGATTTGAATTATTTTGGAAATGTACATGAATTAGACATTAGACTTTAAACAAATAAGAAAAATGTAAATAGATGATGAATAATTATTAAAATTATAAATTAAATGAATTATATTGGAAAAAAAACTAATTTCAATAAAATAAATTTTGTGACCTACCAACAGACAATCCATTGAGGTTAATTTCGTGGTCGTATGTATAGTGTTATTCCTGACGAACATTGCGGCTCGCAGATGTTCCTCCCAATTGGACTGGTTACTGTCCACGAAATTCCTTAAGTAGTCAACTAGTGGGCGGTGTGATCTTTCAAACGCTCCATTAGATTGGGGATGGTATGGTGTGGTCTCGATTTTCTGTATCTTGAGTAGTTTACAAATGTCTCTAAACATTTTGGAGGTAAAGTTTGTCGCTTGGTCATTTATCAGTTTTTTTGGTATTTTGTATCGACTAATAATCTCATCCACAAATGCTTGAGCTACTGCTTTTGTTTCCATGTTTGGAATGTGTACTACATCCATGAATCGGGTGAGGTCGTCCTCGAAGCTCAGAATATACTCGTATATATTCCCGTTGGTAGTTTCTCGAAGTGGACCTAAAATGTCCATATAGACCTTATCGAAGGGTTGTTTGGCGGTGTCTGTAGTGACCATCGGCTCTCTGTGCTCTCTACTTAATTTATTTAGTTGGCATTTTCTGCATTTCCGTATATATTTTTTGATTTCCCTCATCATTCCCTTCCAGTAGAACTCGTTCTTCAGGCGATGATATGTTTCAAGAACTCCTTGGTGTCCTCCTAGAGGGGTGTCATGACAGTCGCGTAGTATGGTCTCGATGTCCTGAGGGTCTGTCAGGATCCTTATTTGTGGTTTCTCCTGTTCGGATAGGTCCTCTTGTGGGTTTTTGTCTTTTCGTGGGACAATCTCTTCTCCGGTTTCTGAGGTTTGTTCTTGCTGCTCTCTTGCCTGTTTTCGCGTGGTCACCATCACCTTGTAGGGTATTCTGCTTAGAGCGTCCGCTTTGCCGTTTTTCCTGCCTTCCTCGTATTCTATTTCGAAGGTGTAGTCGGAAAGCTTGTGCCACAACCGAAGTATTCGGCTTGTCGGAACTTTAATCCTAATCGCTCCTTTCAGGGGTTTGTGATTGGTGAATACTTTGAATGGTCTGACGTATAAGTAACATCTGAATTTCTTCACTGCCCATACGATTGCTAAAAGTTCCCTTTCTATGGTCGAATATTTCTTCTCTGCGGTATTCAATGTACGACTAGTGTAGGCTATAGGTTTCTCTTCCTTGTCCAGGCCTTGTGCTAGAACGGCCCCAAGAGCTCCTCTATTGGCGTCGGTGTGGAATTTAAACAGCTCTTTGAAGTTTTGGTATCTTTATACCGGTGGACTGATTAGTTTATCTTCAATTGCGTTGAATGCTTTGGTGCAGTTTTCGTCTCATTTGAATTTTACGTCCTTCTTCAAACGGTTATTTATTGCTTGCGCTATTTTAGAGAAATCCGATGTAAACTTTCGGTAATAATTGGCTAGTCCCAAGAAAGACTGCACCGGTCGGACTGTTTTGGGTGTAGGGAAGTCTCTTACACTTTCCACCAAACACGGATCTGGGTTTGCTCCTTCGGTCGTGCATTTATGTCCTAGGTATATAATTTTCCTTTTAAACTTAAACGTTTAACTTCAGGTTATATGCTCTCAATCGTTGTAATATGGTTCGTAGTTTTGTTTGATGATCCATTAGGTATCTGCCGTATATTACAATATCGTCCAGGTATACGAAGCATTGTAGACCCTGTAGTCCTGTCAGCACATGTTTCATGAGACACTGGAACTTTGCTGGTGCTCCTTTTAGGCCGAAAGGCACACGCTTAAAGGCGTAGTGTCTGTAAGGCGTGCTGAACACCGTTTTGTCCCGATCTTCTGGTTTCATTGCAATTTGGTGATATCCGCTGGCGAGGTCGAGTACTGAAAAATACCGAGAATTTCCCAATTGGTCCAGGATATCCTCAATCCTGGGTAGTGGGTACGCGTCTCCTTCTGTGACATTGTTAAATTTTCTGTAATCGACTACGATTCGCCATCGTTTCTGCCCATCAATTTTTGGTTTCTTTGGGACTACTAGTAGTGGTGCGTTCCATTCACTCCAACTTGGTTCAAATATATCTTCATCCAGCAATCTATCTATTTCTTCAGCTATTACCGCCTTTTGTGTTTCCGGCAGCCGGTACATCTTACATTTTATGGAGGGTTGTCCTGGCTGTATTCTTATCTCATGCGGGGTAGTAGTTGTGTGGCCCAATTTTTCTCACGGTAAGTGGAACACGTCGTGAAGGTCCTTAATTATTTTGTTCATCTCTCTCTTTTCTTCCGCATTTAATTCCGATTCTACGCTTATCAGCTTCCTTACTTGTATCTCTATTTTCGCTTGTTCCATTTTCATTATATTACTTACGTGAATGATTTTCTTATTTACGTGTTCTTTATTCTCTACACCTGCTGTTTCTTCTGGATACCTCGTCACTTGTATTGTTAGATTTTGGATATTTGCCTTGTAGTTATTTACGTTTATTACACTGAGCGTTATTTTTCCGTTGTTAGGTTGCATTAGTGCATTACTTAGATATACTCCTGGTGATATCTCCTTTCCTTCTGTAAGGTGGGGGCCCCTGGTATTGGTTTCCAGACTAACATATCTTAGAGATCTAGCTGGTATTGTAATATCTCTGGGTTTGGTGGATTTGACTTCTTCGTTTGGATGGGGTTCCTTAGCATGATCTTGGTAAGATTTAGGTTTGCTCTTCCCGGTACACTCTGTTGCTTGGTTTTCCATGCATGTTCTCATTTCGAAGAGGTTTGTTAAGCCTTCCGGTATTTCTTCTGTCAGCGTGTCCATCCCCTAACTTTCATGTGAGTTTTTATCATGGTGTCTACTGGCAGTGTTGTCATCCCCCATAGCAGTGTCGCTATGAAGTTCTCGGATGACTGTCCTCGTTCCGGGCCTATCTGCAACTATATCATCGCCAAAACGTCGACTAAGTGACTACGACTAAGTGGGGTAGCTATTGTCTGTCTCTCGTTGTAGATATCTCTCTCTGGTTCTAACTACGAGAACAACGTTTATTCCGCTCTGTGATAATTTTAATCTTTTCCACAAAATCTCTTATACACAGGATATAAAAAGTGTAATTTTAAATATAGATACGGTATCAAGCACTACGCAAAAAGTTTTTGAAAATTACGAACTCACGCATTACAAAATCAAATATTGAAACATTTTTGACAAGAAAACTTAACAAAATACTTTGAAAGGTACCAGATAACAGTAACTATTTGCAAATTCGAAAGTCGTCGGTGAAAACGAAAAGTGCTGCCAGGAAAAAAAATTATTTTTAATAACAAAATATAATAATCATTATATCGAATCGTGGACGAATTATGGACAACAAGTGTGATGCCTGCGAAAGAGTTTTAACAACCTCATCAAAACCCCAAGCTTGTGAGCGATGCTCAAACGAATTTCACAGCACCTGCAGCAAGTTCATGAGCGTTATGGATAAAGATAGAATCGTGAAGGTCTGTGCATCCTACATAGCTGAAGCAAACCCCACGGCGGCTCACACCAGGTCAAATTCAATCAGCTCTAGTGGCTCTGCATCTCGACCTACTACTCCAACATTAATTCGACCAGCAACTCCTGTCAACACGCAGGTTGGCAATGATTTATTAACATCCGTCCTGTCCAAGCTCGAAAAACTGGATAAATAAGATAACATTGAAGCGAAGGTTGGGGGTGTTATGTTGTAATTTTCACCGTTGTATGGTGAAACCTTACAACAATACCTCAGATACACTTTTAATCTCAAAAGACTGAATTCAGGCGGTACAATATTTATTTCATCGATTACAATTTTGGTCGCGTTACAATGATTACAAGTTCCTTGCTTACAACTACTACAACTAACGACTACTGGTTACCGGTTACATTTATTTATACAACATTTATTTTTTCCTGTTACAATAACTACAATTTCTATCTTATAACTACGTCGCCTAGTGACTACTAGAAGTCGACTTTGTGCTGTCAGGTTCTGATGTCCGCTTCACCCCTTTGGCTAAACGCTTTTCCTTCCTGTAGCGTATCCGTTCGTTGTGGAGTCTCTGCAACTCCCTACTGAAAAATGCTCTTTGTTGGCTTCCCACAGCCAACATGAGATCCCTCCTGGCCTCTTCTATTTCTCGCCTAAACCTCGCCTCAATCCCCGGTACCTTCTTTTTCGTTGGTGCCTCTCTTCTGTCCGAAAGTTTCACTTCCGTTTTCGTGTGGTGGCCCGTCTGTCTGGCCCGGTATTCCTCTATAGATATCGGTCGTGGTCCTGCATGCGGATTACGTCGTAACGCCTCTTGCAGTTGGCGGTCTCCCATTCTTCAATGTCTGTTTAATAAATTTTATTGCCCATTGGGTTCTTTCGAACCGTATTTGGGACCTCAACGGTGAATATTAGATTCATCCGCTTTTTTCGGTTATTAATTTTTCCTCACCTAAAGTATTTTTCTGGCGAAGTCCAATAGAGTTTTACTGGCTGTCTGCCACTCGTTTCCGGGTTGTCCAATTCAGCCAAGTCGCTTGTTTAAAGATGGGTTGCGTCCTACCACGGTCACACCTATGGTAGTCGATTCCTCAGACTGATTTTCTGTGGCCATTTTCTCAATATTTATCGGAAAATTTTCCGTTGAATTTGCAGAATTTTCCGATCAATGTTCAATCGATGGTCATTGATCGTTTGTTTGCCGTGTTGCCGGTTTGCGTTTCCGCTCTGGTGGCGCCATCTAGCGGTTGCTGGTGGCCGCGAGTAACTTGCGCTTACATGATCGTTTCTGCAGTGTCGATGCCATAATTTGCACTGCAGTATCACCGCCATAACAGTGTCGCCACGTTGTGTTTTGACAGATATCAACAGCTAGGGAGATCGACCTGTCGTAAGTATTTTTGGTTGTTCTTGAATAATGTCTTATCCCTTTTCAGGATTTCAGGACTTCTACGGAAAAGGATCATCACATTCCTCCCTCTTTCAGAGCCTTTTCACCGGAAAAGTGGTGGCGGGGTTACTTATGAAAATGCGTTTGCCATCCTAATGACGGTGTATATTTTCCTTTGTTCTCGGGTTTCTAACCTGGTTACTGCTACATATTTCTCTTAAATTATTCTAAATCCTAGTGCTAGTGCATTTTCTGTTCATTTCATTTCGTTAGTTGTTACATTTTCCATATATTTTGTTAAAATTATTATTCCAGAGGTTCAGTAAAACTTTGCGGTACCAGTAGTGTTACAGTGGTTTAAATTTTGCGGTTATTGGTGCATTTATTCTTAATTACCTTCTTACAACAATTTAATAGATGACAAAAATTTATTACTTTTCAATGGATCGTTACTTAAGGACTACTATCGTCTGACAACGGTTTTAATATAATAATTGTTTTAATATAATAATGTTAACAAGATTTATAGTTTTTTAAGTATTTACTTAGATCAATTGGTCGATTTCTCTTGGTGTTGAGGATACCGTGTTTCCCCGTGGATGACGTATTATTGATGTCATACGTGGTGCCGAGGTTGATCCTTGGTTCTAAATCAACTGGGGTCCTCCTCTTTGAGTTTTCGTGATACTTATAGGTTAGCCTACCAAGTAAGTTTGTCTTTCTGCGGTCTGGTACGGTGAGTGGTTCTCCAGTTAAAGTTGTTTTCTTTAATTTTTTCCTCATTTTAGCAATTTCCTGTGTTAATTTCTGGCGTTCTTCGATCTGACGGTACAACTGGTCGGCCTCTTCCAGTGCTGCTTCCCAACTGGCTTGGGTCAACCCCATGTCATCGACGGTCTCACTGGTGTTTCCGCGGTTTTTTGGCCTTGGGGCGCCTAAGTTGCTTTTGATATTTGTAGTTTTTGGGTCAGGATAAATTAATACGTTTTTAGATTTGCATTGAATATGAATGTCCACATCGTTCAGATCGCCTTTAATGGTGATGGTTATCTGTGGGCTATTTCCGGACATCGTGTTGAATTCTGGTAATAAGTAAATAGGAAGGTTTAGAATTCTGGTAATTAGTATTAAGGAAGGTTTAGAATGTTTAGTTTAAGATTTTTTTTTTTTTTTTTTTCTTTTAGGGTTTCTCTTTTTATTTCTATTTTTCTCGCCTTTTTTTTTTCTTACTCCTTTGTTTACTTATTTTAACGCTATCTTATTAATTTTATTGTTTATTTGTACTATTATTTTTATACATATTCCGTTTTTCTCGTTGACGTTATTTTCGCGTATTTTGTATCGTTATTACTCATTGGAAATCGGTACGGTCGGTGCGGGCCCGGGGTTCTGTGTAGCACTCTCGTTTGCTGTTATTATTTGATCCCTTCTGGGGATCGTCACGGGCATTGACACGATCTCAACCCGTCGGGGGCTTGGTCGTGAGGGTTGTGGAGGGGTGCGGTTTCTTCGGTTTGTGCGACTTCTGTAGTTGCGTATAAGCACGATAGTTATTATAACTATTAACAAACATCCAGTTACGCCGGTCGTGGTGTGTATTTGGATCCTTTCGTGGCGGCGTTTTTCAGTTTCTTTAATTTCTGAGTCCAGTTCTTCAATTGTTTCGCTGAGACCTTTATAGTGATCGTTTAGGGCCACTGGATGTATGATTTTCATTTGTTTTTTCTGTGCTTTTGGGGGTATTTTATATTGTCCAAAATCGATGTTTGGGGGGGTCAAATTTTCTGGTTGATGTATCGTTATAGTATGTGCGTCTGCTATTTGATAGGGGAGAGTGTATTCTGCTAGGTGGTGGATACATTTCTTTTTCAGTTCCAAGATGCCTAGTCCCAGCAGCTGAGTGGTTTCTTCATGGATGTCGCACTGGCTTATTAATTGGGTCGGTTGTTGTACCCAATACAGCCAGGTGTTCTCGCGGTGCATCGGCGTCACAATCGGGTGTACCGTGGTTAACAATCGGACTTTGCAGTTGCTTGGGACCTCCTCCGTTGACTTAAATAGCGCTGATATACATTCCGTGTGCGTAGGTTTTGTCAGCACTGGGGCATTATGCTCGCAAATACTGTAGGTTTCATTTACGGTAGTGCACTTAATTTGGTAGTGCAACTCGGTTAGGCCGAAGTTTTGTTGTGAGCGGCTTGTATTTAGGAAATAGGTATATCCAATGTCGTAGACATAGTACGTGTTGTGTCCAGTGTCAATCGGAGTGGTGTATATTCGATTTAGTGTGTATTGTTGGGACTCAACTAAAGGAATCTTTATCTGTATGAGCATTCCGTTATGGCTTCCCTCGTAGTCTACTTTAGCTACCCGTTG
Source organism: Chrysops caecutiens (assembly GCA_963971475.1). Lineage (NCBI taxonomy): Eukaryota > Metazoa > Arthropoda > Insecta > Diptera > Tabanidae > Chrysops > Chrysops caecutiens. The sequence continues at coordinate 44,642,681 of OZ020567.1, read as the reverse complement.
TAGTGTGATGGGGTCCATGGTGGTGGTTCTACCCTGATACCTCTCGGATGCGTTTAGGTATATGTTTAGGATTTCATGTGTTGGTACCAATAATGGGCTCAACTCTCGTCGATTAAGTGTTTCTAGCGCGATGAAGAGATCCGTTATTTCCCAATATATTTGTTGGAGTTCCGCCATTATGTACATGGTTAACTCGTTTACATCCAATCGCAGTTGTGTTATGCGAAGTTGATCTGTGTGGTTCGCTAATGCCTCCATCTTTTCATTAATGTTCTCCACCCTTTTCACTAGCTTGGTATGTCTTTCGTGCATATCTGTGTTTGTTTCGCTCATAGCTTTTAATGTTGTTTTCATGATGGTTACTTGTTTTTTAGCCAAATCTAAGTTGGCTTGAGTGTCCTTTTCTAATTCATTTAGTTTTTGGTGTATGTTCTTGGAGTCATCACTGTGCATAGTCCCAAATAGCGTTTTCATGACTTTTCCCCCTAAGTTCAGTAATCCTCTTCTTACCCGCTTGTGAGGTGTTATGGTAACGTCTGCTTTATTTATTAAGTCTCTTATTTGCGCTACCTGTTTCTTAATTTCGGTTTGCCAATGTTTACAGTTCGTAGATGCTAATCCGTTTGTATCGTTGCATAACCGGTGTATTGCGCTTTCGCAGTTTTCCAGATAGCTAAGATGTAGGCTCCATATTGGCTTTGGTAGTTGGGTGATGATAGTCCAGTGATCGTGGTATGTCTGCACTTTCTTCAGTGGTTCGAACACTATGCCCTGGTGTCGTAGTTGGTGTACTTCCACTGGGGTTTGTCGGGTTACCGTTATTCCGAGGCTTATTATCAGTATTAGTTGCATCATTCTGAAAAACAGAGAGAGGTTGTTTAGTTGAACTGCTTTAGCCGATTATTGTGTACACGACGCTTGCTTCCCTATTAATATGGTGGTATTAACCGGGCTATTTATGTCTACGACCTTATAAGGACCTAGCCAGTGTTGGACTAGCTTGTTTTTCCGGGCGGCGTTTCGCAGAAGTACTTGATCACGTATGTGTATCCTCACCGGATTTATCTTTCGATCGTAATACTCCTTAGAGTGGGTTTTACTCTCTTCTAAGTTTCTTCGAGCTATTTGGTAAGCTCTTTGAAGCTTGTTCCTTAGGTGCAAGTAATAGTTTTCATGGTCGTAGACGGGTTCGGGCTCTTTTTTCAAGTTGTTAGGCAGGGGAGCAGAGAAACCGAATAAGCAGTCCATCGGTGTTAGCTTCGTAGTTGAATGCATGCTGTTGTTCCTTACGAACATAGCTGCTCGCAAGTGCTCATCCCAGTTCGCCTGATTGTCATCAACAAAATTTCTTAAATATTCCACTAAAGGCCTGTGGGATCGCTCTAGTGCCCCGTTGGACTGGGGATGGTACGGCGTCGCTTCTAATTTCCTGATCTTGAATAGTTTACATACTTCTCGGAACATTTCCGAAGTAAAGTTAGACCCTTGGTCTGTGATTAATTTTTTCGGAATTCGATACCGACTTATAATTTCTTCCACGAAAGCTTGCGCCACAGTTTTTGCTTCCATGTTCTGTAACGGCACTACATCCATAAATCGAGTTAAGTCATCCTCGAAACTCAGGATGTATTTATTCCCATGTCTGGTTTCGGGAAGGGGGCCTACTATATCCATATACACCTTGTCAAACGGAAGTTTTGCAGTATCAGTTATGATCATTGGTTCTCTGTGTTCCCGGCTTAATTTATTTAGTTGACATTTTCTGCAACTTTTGATGTATTTAGCGATGTCTTTCCTCATACCCTTCCAATAGAACTCCCGTTTCAATCGTTGGTAGGTCTTTTGTATTCCTTGATGTCCTCCGAACGGTGCGTCGTGACAATCAGCTAGTATAGTTGTTATGTCTTGAGGATCCGTTAAGACTCTTATTTCCTTCCTTGGTGTTGGTTCTTCCTCGTCTCCCTGTTGGTTGTTTTCTGTGGCACATTCTTCTCCTGCCATGGTGTCATTTGTGCTAGTCGTGTCTGCTGTCTGTTCTTTGGCTTGTCGGCGAGTCATAACTAACACTTCATATGGGATTCTGCTTAGAGCGTCCGCATTGTTGTTCTTTTTACCCTCTTTGTACTTTATCTCAAATGTGTAATCTGATAACTTGTGCCAGAGTCTCAGTATTCTACTCGTTGGATCTTTTATTCGGATGGCTCCTCGTAAAGGTTTGTGATCCGTGTATACGGTGAATGGTCGTCCGTACAGATAGCTTCGGTAATTTTTTACGGCCCAAACTATAGCCAGCAACTCTCGCTCGATGGTAGAATAGTTTTTCTCTGCGGTGTTTAATGTTCGACTCGCATAAGCGATGGGTTTTTCCTCGTTTTCAGGCCCTTGCGCAAGCACGGCTCCAAGGGCCTCTCCACTTGCATCCGTATACAACTTGAAAGGCTCTTTGAAATTAGGGTACCGAAGGACAGGGGGTGTTGTTAGTTTCTCTTTTAGCGTCCTGAACGCTTTCTCACATTCGTCATCCCACTTAAATTTTACATCTTTTCGTAAAAGTTGGTTTATGGGTGCCGCTATTTTCGAGAACCTTTCTATAAACTTTCGGTAGTAGTTTGCCAGGCCTAGAAAGGATTGTACTTGTCTTATAGTTTTTGGTACGGGGTAGTCTTTCACCTTTTGTGTTAGACTGGGATCTGGTGCTACCCCGTTGGTACCGCACTTGTGTCCGAGATAGACGATTTCCCGCTTGAGAAAGTTGCACTTCTCTGGGTTTAATTTCAAGTTGTGTTCTCTCAATCTTTCTAAAATAGATCGCAGTTTTGCCTGATGGTCTGCTAAGTTCCTCCCGTAGGTGACAATGTCGTCTTGGTATACGAAACAATGTAACCCCTGGAGCCCCGTTAGTACATGATTCATCAGCCTTTGAAATGTAGCTGGTGCACCTTTCAGTCCGAAAGGTATTCTTTTGAAAGCGTAATGACCATAGGGTGTACTAAACGCTGTCTTATCCCGATCTTCAGCTTCCATTGCCATCTGATGGTAGCCGCTGGCGAGGTCGAGTACAGAGAAGTAACGAGCATTTCCTAACTGATCTAGGATATCTTCGATCCTAGGTAGTGGATATGCATCGCCTTCTGTTACTTCGTTTAACTTTCTGTAATCTACCACAATTCGCCATTTTTTCTGGCCATCAGGTCCTGGTTTCTTTGGGACTACTAGCAGAGGGGCGTTCCACTGGCTCCAGCTGGGTTCAACAATGTCATCTTTTAGCAATCTGTCTATTTCCTTAGTAATTATTCCTTTCTGCGTTTCCGGCAGTCTGTACACCTTACATTTTACTGGCACCTGATTTTCTTTGGTTCTTATTTCGTGCCGAACCGTTGTAGTGTGGCTTAGTTTTTCGCCTGGTATATGGAAGGTATCGTGAAATTCTTTTATAATCCCTTCGATTGACTTTTTCTCTTCACTGTTTAGATTTTCCTCTATGCGCACTAGTCGCAGTAGGTCTTTTATTCGTGCGTTCTTCCCTTTACTGGTTTCGAACACATCTGTCTGTATCCCGTAGTGTTCTTTTACTTCGGGAGAGTCCTTAGTGGTTAACTCATTGTTACACGTGTTGTATTTTTCTAAATTAATTGTTGAGTCGTTTATTTCGACCTCGTGATCGTTTACGTTTAGTATGCTCATTTTAATTTTGCCATTGGTTGACTCGACCAGTGCGTTACAGAGGTAAATTCCTTGCTTGATTTCTTCTCCTATAGCGACATATTCTCCTGGAGTTGGTACTGGTATTTCGAGGAACTTCACCGTTCTTTGGGGTATCTGTATTTTTCTGCGTTCTCTTATGGTGACTTGCTCTGTATTTTTGAGGTAATCAGTCTGTCCACCTTCGTGGGTTTTTGGCGTTGTGACATTTTCACCTTCCGAGGCGTGCGAGCCTCGGTGGTCTAGGTGATCGTAGTCTGGAGTTGTGTACCCCTCAGCACTCGGACTCCCCATTCGCATCTGCCCAGGAGGGTTTTCTCGTTCCTTTTTCTCTGGTTCCCAGTCGAATAGGTATGATAAGTCCTGTGTTGTTTCATTGTCTTCCGTTGATGGTAGCGAAGCTTCCTGTCCGTACTTTATTTCCCCGTTCGGTTTGACTGAACACTCCACAGTTTGCGAGCTGCGGTTACATAAGTGCTCGATTTCGATAGACGGATTTTTCTGGCCAGTAGCTGCGTCTTTTGTTACTACATCAATGGATCGCGACTCGGTGTTGTACACGTCGCCTTGGTTCGCGAATGGAATGACGATTTCCTCTCCCGTCTTGGTCGCCGGGAAAACAAGTCTTTTAGCTGGTCCTTCTACGTTGCAGTATTTACTTACGAAGTCATTCCCTATAATTCCCGTGATATTTGTAGGACTCAAATTTTTCACAATATGAAATTTGCAGGGATAGACTTGATTCGTCATTACTTGTCCCACAATCGTACCTTCAGATGTTATCTCCCCGGAGATAGTGTTGAGAGTGACTCTTTCATTTTTGTTTACGTCTTTTAGTTTTACTTTGCTTATTTCGGAATGTTTAATCAAACATATCTCTGATCCAGTATCAATTATGAATTTCGAATTTCTTTCCTTAGTAATGTCTAGTTGTAAGTTTATTATTGGCAGTGCCGGAATGGTTGTCCTGTTGTCGCACCTATAATCTTGCTCTATTATGGACGACTCGCGGTGCGCTCGGTCGTCCCTGTAGAGTTTTCCACTTCCCTTAGTTGGGTTTGTAGCTGTAGTTTTTCCCACCGTTCTCGTAGAAAACATGCATCTTCCGTGTGATTTGGTTTCAAACAAAAATTACATTCCTGGTTGACCCTGCTCGCCGTTGTCTGGTTAACTTGGTGGTGTTGATGGTTATTTCTTCCTGGTTGCGTGTTGTTATTCCTCCCGAAATTTCGCTGTGTGTTCTGGTTGCAGTTTCTGGTGTTATGACCGTACGCCCTGCAGGTGGAGCAGAAAGGAGTCATCTGCCGAGTTCGACATTCTGCCATAATATGTCCCATTTTGTGACAGAAATTGCATTTTATCTGTCGTCTATCCGGTCTGTTTCGAGGTGTATTATGGTTGGGTGTATAACCATTTGGCTGAAAATTCCTTGGTTGGTTCTGATTGGGTTGGCCTGTTGGAGATCGGTTATAACCTGGATTTCTACCAGGTGTTGGTGGTGGGTTGTAAACGGGATTGTAGTTATGGTTGCTCATTGGAACGTGGGTAGGGACGCCTGGTCCCATTAGTGGTGTTGGGTCCCCCAGGGAGTTTTGCTGGGTAAGATTTTGTTCCGTCTGCTCTAATCGTGTTATTTTCCTTTCCAATGCGTTCACGTTATTTTCTACATCTTGGAGTAGGTAAAACTTTTAGTTGGGGTTTATTATACCCATTTTAAAACAATGAAGGCCTACTTCCTCTATTTCGGCCTTCAGCCCATCTCCACCATCTGTGTATTGAGCAGCAGCTGCATTTTTGCAGGCGTTAATAAGAGCCTTCACTCTGTGGAAATACCCCAATAAGGTTTCCGTTGGCAGTTGATGAACGTTCCTCAATTGGGTATTGAGGGTTATATATGATGTACCTTGTAATAGGTTTGTTTTTAATGAAGTAAATATATCTTCCAGTGTGTCATTCGTCCCTGTTTGCACCACTTCCAATGCTCTTCCCCTCAAGCGTGTTGGTAATAGTCTCATGAACAGTATCTTATCCTGTATCTCGGTGAGCGTTTCATACCCCAGTCGTGCACAATTTATAAACTCGTTCACCTCATTAGACTTGCGTGGGCTATCTTCCCCTACCAGAATCGGTACGTTGTTATACAATATATTGTTCACTAAACTTATGTCAGCCATTTTATTTTCCTTGTCTTCTATGTCAGCCTGGTTGTCAGTAGACAATTTATTTATATCTGGTAGCTCACTTTCCACAGTGTAAGTCCCCGGATAGGAGTTTGTTCTCACGTAGCACCTTCCGTGTTGTAGTTTCACTATTTCTGATTGCAGAGTACCAATACCTTCTGTATTTCCTTGATCCTCAGCTTGCATGAGTGGCTGTTCGTTCACCACTACTGGATTTCCGGGTCCTTGGTCAGGTAATGGATGTTCGCTATCTTGATTTGTTTGGTTTTCTTCTTCAGTGTTTACTTTTGGTGACCCTACTGGTCCTTGATCGGGTAATTGTTGTTCCCCTTCGCGAGGTGTCTGATGTTCTTCTGTAGAGTTTATTTCTAGTGATTCTACTTGTTGTTGATTAGCCAATTGTTGTTCTCCTTCTTGATGTGGAGCGTTGTCTTGATTGACCAATTGCCCGTTAACGTTATTGTGTTCAAGTTCGGTTTCAAAATTATAAAACGAAAAAGTATCTATTCTTTGCATAAAGTTACTCAAACGTCTGTTTAGTGGTATCTTTGGCGTAGAATGTGCCATATATACATATTATTATTATAAATTTTTTTTTTCTTTCGTTTATCTCTTTCTCTTTTTTTTTTTTTTTTGTTTTTTCCTTGTTTTTTTTTCTTTGTTTTTATTTTTTTATTCTTTTTTTTTTTTTTTTTCTCTTTTTTACAATTTCTCTTTTTGCATTGTGTACTTAATGTATTTATACAAGTGTTATTTCTTATTTCTAATACAAGTGCCAATCATTACCATACCATACGAGTTTCATTTATATAATTACAATTTCCATCATACAATTTCCTTATATTCTTATGGTCAATTTTTCTTCTTTCTTTTCTATAATAGCAATGTCAATCAAACGATTTTCTAATACCCGTAATGGTTACTATTCTACTTTTATTTGTGTATGCATAACTAAATTCTATAGTGTCCTAACTTTGAGAACTCTTCTAATGACATTTGTTTCTACTTAAAACAATTATACTTCTTTCTTCTTTCTCCCTCATATTATTGTAGTCTTAACATTAAAAGTGTACCTGGATGTTCAATTCCTATATTTATCATGTTTTTTCCAAGTCTAGAATTACTAGTAATTATGATTTTTCAAATTATTTTTAACAAATTCCCGAACGTAGGTTTTTAAATTGCGGCTGCGCCAAATGTTATGTCGTAATTTTCACCGTTGTATGGTGAAACCTTACAACAATACCTCAGATACACTTTTAATCTCAAAAGACTGAATTCAGGCGGTACAATATTTATTTCATCGATTACAATTTTAGTCGCGTTACAATGATTACAAGTTCCTTGCTTACAACTACTACAACTAACGACTACTGGTTACCGGTTACATTTATTTATAAAACATTTATTTTTTCCTGTTACAATAACTACAATTTCTATCTTATAACTACGTCGCCTAGTGACTACTAGAAGTCGACTGTGTGCTGTCAGGTTCTGATGTCCGCTTCACCCCTTTGGCTAAACGCTTTTCCTTCCTGTAGCGTATCCGTTCGTTGTGGAGTCTCTGCAACTCCCTACTGAAAAATGCTCTTTGTTGGCTTCCCACAGCCAACATGAGATCCCTCCTGGCCTCTTCTATTTCTCGCCTAAACCTCGCCTCAATCCCCGGTACCTTCTTTTTCGTTGGTGCCTCTCTTCTGTCCGAAAGTTTCACTTCCGTTTTCGTGTGGTGGCCCGTCTGTCTGGCCCGGTATTCCTCTATAGATATCGGTCGTGGTCCTGCATGCGGATTACGTCGTAACGCCTCTTGCAGTTGGCGGTCTCCCATTCTTCAATGTCTGTTTAATAAATTTTATTGCCCATTGGGTTCTTTCGAACCGTATTTGGGACCTCAACGGTGAATGTTAGATTCATCCGCTTTTTTCGGTTATTAATTTTTCCTCACCTAAAGTATTTTTCTGGCGAAGTCCAATAGAGTTTTACTGGCTGTCTGCCACTCGTTTCCGGGTTGTCCAATTCAGCCAAGTCGCTTGTTTAAAGATGGGTTGCGTCCTACCACGGTCACACCTATGGTAGTCGATTCCTCAGACTGATTTTCTGTGGCCATTTTCTCAATATTTATCGGAAAATTTTCCGTTGAATTTGCAGAATTTTCCGATCAATGTTCAATCGATGGTCATTGATCGTTTGTTTGCCGTGTTGCCGGTTTGCGTTTCCGCTCTGGTGGCGCCATCTAGCGGTTGCTGGTGGCCGCGAGTAACTTGCGCTTACATGATCGTTTCTGCAGTGTCGATGCCATAATTTGCACTGCAGTATCTCCGCCATAACAGTGTCGCCACGTTGTGTTTTGACAGATATCAACAGCTAGGGAGATCGACCTGTCGTAAGTATTTTTGGTTGTTCTTGAATAATGTCTTATCCCTTTTCAGGATTTCAGGACTTCTACGGAAAAGGATCATCACAGGGGAATAGTCACCACGGTGAACTCCATTGGTTTTCGCTTAACCACTATTGAGAATCGGGTCGACGAGATATATACTCGCATGGGTACGGCAGACAGTCGTCTAGAGGCTGTAGAGTTGGAAACGAGTGAGGTCAGGAAGGACCTAAATCAACATACGAAGACAACGACTCAAAAACTTGAGGACATTATCAAAAAGCAAATATTACTTGAACTTCGTTTGAATGAGAAACTTCTTGAACGACAATTGACTGGCCAGGGAAACGAACGCCTCCAAAATATGGAATCAAAAAATAAAGCTTTAGCAACTGAAATTCGTCGTTTGAATGTGAAGCGACGCTTATTACGTTTTATCCCGGGGTGTTGTTCACCAGCATGGGTGAAGTTCACCTGCACTTAGTTAGTTTTTTTTTTAAGGGAAAAGGGTAACCCATCACCTCTAATTAGCTTACTGCTTAGTTAAATTTTTATTCAAAAAAAATGGTTAACACTCGTATATACTTGGCTTTTTTGAATCACATATTTTTTAGATTAATTTTGTGTGCGAATAATTTTCCAGTTCATATACTGATTTGACTCACTATTTTATATTATTTTTTTTTTCGGGTTTACTAATAGTTTAATTATTTTTTCCTTTTACGAAACTAAAAACTTGGGTTTAATTATCTTTTTTCAAACATTTCAAAAACCAACAACAAAACTCGATTTCTAATATCCTTTTTTCAAAAACTTCCCCTTTTTTTGTACTAAAAACGTGTGTTTAAATATCTTTTTTCAAAACTTTTCAAAAACCAAAAACAAAACCCGATTTCGAATATCCGTTCTTTTTCAAAAACTTCCCCCATTTTTTTAAAAAAACGTGTTTAAATATCTCTTTTTTTAAAACTTTTCAAAAACCAAAAACAAAACTCGATTTCGAATATCCGTTCTTTTTCAAAAATTTTCCTTATTTTTTTTAAAACGCGTGTTTAAATATCCCTTTTTTAAAACTTTTCAAAAACCAAAAACAAAACTCGATTTCGAATATTTGTTCTTTCTCAAAAACCTTCCATTTTTTAAAAAAAAAAACGTGTTTTTATATATCCTTTTTTTTAAAACACTTTTCAAAAACCAAAAACAAAACTCGATTTCGAATATCCGTTCGTTCTCAAAAACTTCCCCTGTTTTTTCTAAAAACGTGTGTTTAAATATATTTTTTTCTTGTTAAAAACTGTTTTGATTCATTTTATAAAATTTACGTTCAGTTTTCGGAGCCGGGAAGTGCCCGGTGACTGTCTACGAATTTCGGAAACGCACCAACAAGGTAAAAACCAAAAGAGGGCGTCGACTACTCCAGTCACCGGCGAAAGCACGACTGAAAATGCGCGTCATTTTACGGCCCTTAAATCGGGACAGAAATTGATGACGCGCATTTTCGGCAAGTCGCGCATGCCGACGGAAAATGCGCGCTATAAGCGCTTTATTCAATTATTCGGAACTTACGCGATCAGTCGCGATTCTACGATTGGGTTGCGATCAAGTTTTATCAGAGTGATAAAACTTGATCGCAACGGGGAATTTATCACGCATGATTATTTATGCTGTCGCGATCAAGTTTCATCTTGGTGATAAGGCTTGAGCGCGACAGAATTTCGCGCATGGGAACCCAAAAGGCGGCGTCAGCATTTTGGCTGGGAACGGACGAGTTTCCATGGAAGATTTTCTTTTTCTTTTATTTTTAAAGGAAGGGGGGGGGGGGAAAGAGGGGGGAAAATGGAACATGTGTGACTGGGCGTAGGCTCAGTCACAACAATTATCTCATGCGACAGAAATAGTTATCAGCGGTGTACCACTTCTAGGCGTCACAAATTCGAAACTTGCTGCTATTTGCGTCCTTAAAACGTTAGAGCCAGATCTTAGCGAAGTCGATATTGAAGATGTCAGACGACTGCAGAAAAAGACAACAACAACACAGCACTCTACTGCTCCAACTACATCAGCGACAGCTACGGTGGGACTAGTCGGGAACACAATATCAAGTAATGAGGACATCGGTAGTTAGTCGTAATACTAAGGACTGCAGCAATTGCAAAGAGAATTATCACGAAAAAATCAAGTTCGAGAAACTCACAGCAGCACAACTAATTCTTAACCTCGTGAAAACGCCAGGCATGTCACCTCCAGAGCGCCCAACCACAATAAACATCAACGAGTTTTTGCCAAGGGACCAATACAACCTAAGACGCCTGGTCTACAACAAATCAAAGGACAAGGAGCTCTGTTTCCTAACTTTTAAGCGGGACGGCTGCATTTACGTCAGGAAAAAAAACGAAGATGCTGGAGTTCTTATGTACACGGAAGATGATCTGTACGTTTTTTTTAGGAAAACTGCGTGAATTTTAGGACCAAGATCGAGGCTTACAGGGCAACAACTCAAAGTCTCAGCGTGTGTCATTTCAATGCCAACTCGGCGAGGGCGCGCATTGAAAAACTACGCTATTTCATGTCTAAGCGTCCTTATTTCCATCTAATAGCTATCTCTGAGACCAAGCTTGGACAGATCGTGCCAGACTCCATTATTTCTCTAAAAGGATATACTTTGGTTAGACAAGATCGGAACACCAATGGAGGAGGAAAGGCACTTTACATACAAAACACTCTTACCGTAACACGGCTCTGCTCCTCATCGGGCTTGTGGACTAGTAAACCAGGACTGCCAGAATATCTTTTCTGCGAAGTCAAACCCCCGAATACTCTACCGTTCTTTGCTGGAATTGTATAACGTCCTCCTCATGCACCTTTCCGAGCTGGAGAGGACAATAATTTTATTACTGATTTGATAAGCTTCATGCATAATTATAGTACTAAGGTTATAATGGGAGATTTCAATGCCGATCAACTGTCCACGTCTGCAGATGCAACCTTTATCAGAAATATAATAGCTGATAACTCCTTGAGCTCAATACCAAATTGAGCAACATGCCACAGAGATGGATCCGATACTGCCCTTGACTTGTGTATAGTTGATTCTGAAAATCTAGTAGCAGCATTCTCGAAGACGCAAGTACCTTTCGCGGACGGCCATGATCTTATCATGGCTGTATTAAAATAATCTATCGTTCTGCCACCTCTACATGATGTTGCTTATCGCGATTATAATGCTCTCGATAAAGCTGGTTTACTAGAACACCTCGGCACTTGTGATTGGATACCTTTTGATGATGTGACATCTCTGGATGCTCTTGTGTACTGTCTCAATAGCAATATGCAAGGCGCTATGGCAAAACATATTCCTGTCAAAACTCTTAGACAGTTCGGAAAATCTCGCCATCCATGGTTCACGAGGGAACATAAGGCACTCATCGCGGAGAGACATAGGCCTTACAAACGGTATAAACGTACCCGACTCAGGGAAGATCTACTGCGCTACAGATCAGCGGGCGATGATGCAGACCAGGCCATCGACAAGACAAAGCGTCTGTATTATTATGCCAGGCTGAAGAATATTCGCGATCCCAAACAAATCTGGAAAGAGTTGAGGAATCTGGGGCTTTGCTCGGATAAAACGGATTCTCCCTCTATTTTTTCAGCTGAAGAACTCAATCAGCACTTCAGTGGCATGTCTTTCGATGCAGAGGCAGAATCAGCTCAAATATGCAGTGATATAGAACAGTCGCCGCTGTTCTCATTTTCAGAAGTTACTATTCCCGAGGTGACTTTGGCGATAAAACACTTCTATGATGATATACCCAAAAGTATAATTAACGCAGCATTTCCTGCGTGAGTCAGTGCGAGAGTGTATTTTTCCATATTTTCCATTTTCCGAGTGTGTCATTCAACCCTGCTCCGTTAGTTGAAAACGATTGGGTTAGGTGCTATCAAGTGAATTGCCTCTCACCTCGCAGGGCGTGAGCAGGCTTTACTGGGCTCCAATGGGGCACGTTCGTCCTTTGCCTCGTTGAACAAAGGTGTACCTCAAGGCTCTGTACTCGGACCACTATAGTTTTCAATATATTCTGCTAACATAAGTTATGGTTTTGACTCCTGCGTCCAACACTAAATATATGCAGACGATCTGCGACTGTACGTCACTTTCCCGCTTGAAAAACTGCAGTATTATGTTGCCATAATGAACTTCCATGCACGGCTTATTGCTGACTCGGCGAATCACAATCGATTAAAACTCAACATAGGTAAAACGAAGGCTACAATAATAGGCTCTTATTACCACATCAACCAGCTCGAAACGAGGAATGACTGCGAAATAGTCATAGATCAAAAGCGGATCAAGTTTGAGTCTTCTGTAAGCAGCCTTGGGGTTGTGATTGATGAAAAGTTGAACTGGAAAAAGCAGGTGGGAAACATGTGCAGAAAAGCTTATGCAGTGCTGTACCAGTGAATTACTTTAGGAAAAGTACAGAATTCAGGCTCCGTAAACACCTTGTAGAAACACTTCTCTTTCCCATAATCGACTACTGCTTTTCGGTATGGTGTGATCTTACACAAGAGCTGGAAGACAAACTCCAGATTATAGGATTACCCACTAGGACGTGTTTTCTCTCTCGCTGGCATGCTGACAGACAATGAGATGTGGCTCTTCAAGCAACGCTGATGATGATGGTTTTTGAGAGGCAAAGGCATATTTAACATTTACATTCTTATTGCTTGTTTTTTCTTTCTTTCTTTTAATTACTTTTAAATCGTTTTTTACTTTTAATTTCTTTAAATAATTTTTGTATTTGTCATGTTCTTACCGTACCTTTTCCCTCATTGTTTTTTTTACTTTATCCTTACTTTTTGATTCTACCATGTATATTGTATTAATTAGCTTTTTGCATTTACATTTAAGATAAGTTAGTTTTATAATAGCTAGAACCTTTATATACTTTTAAATTCTCCCGTAAACTGTGCTGGATATTTCAGCAAACTTTTCAGTTCAGCTTGTACTATATTATACAATATGTATTATAATTGTTTGAACAAATTGTACACATAATAAACTTATATCTATCTATCTATCTACATATCTGGATCCACGGTACTGTCATCCCCCATAGCAGTTTCGCTATTAATTTTTTGGGTGACTGCTCCCGTCTCTGGTCTAGCTGTAGCTATAACATCAACAAAACGCTGTCGACTTCCCCGCTGGTAACTTTCTAGGAAACTGAAGGTGGAATGATTTGTTTTAAATATTCACAATCAGCCTAAATCATCAGACTGCGCACTTCAACGATGGTGATGTCTCAAAACAGATGGTAATCTTCCAAGGTCTTAGTGTTACCTGCTTTGAGGTGAGTCCGTTCTTACCCGTTGATTCGGTATCAGAACCAATCAATTTTCCTGGTACTAAAAGGATCTCACCCATATTGCTTCCTTCACTGGTTGCTTAGAACTTGATTAAAACTATTCGAACACTACACACCATAGATTTGAACTGATCTCATTCTCCACCGATTTCCAACGTAATTTCCACACGCAAACACAACACCAAACCACACCTTTACAAACAAAATCATTCACACTAGAGTGGACAAAGGATATGCAAATTGAACGAAAATATCCTAGACAGAACAAAGGACATGCTTCTTAAAAGGAAAGATGAGACAGAACAAAGGACATGCAAAAGAACGGAAATCATAATCTATTAACATTTACCGCGAGCCTTCGTCGACTCTGGCGACGAACATGTCTCTCGAGATGGTGTTATGTCTAGTGGAAATAGTTAAATCAGAATAATCATTGACGCAGCACAGTCACTTTGACTAATTGTCGCATTCATCCATTCAATGATGAATGTTTTTATGAAGAACTACTTACTGATGATAACTTGATGTCGTCGAACACGAAATGGAGTCGACTTTTTCAATTTGGTAGGAAACATTTGAAGTGTAAAATAATGGACAAACTGCTGAAACGACAGAACTAAACATCCCAGACATACTCAGCTCCACAGATGAGAACACAATATGACTGGGACTCAATAAAGAGCGGTAAAATTCCTCACGATAATTGTCACGGCTTTGTCTATGAACTCTTTTGATGATCGTGAACAGTTTGTTTGAAGAAATGCTTATAGTGTTGTTGCCTAAAGAGCTTTCAATGGAATCCTTGAATATGAAGAAAATGATTGGCGACCAATTCATTAATATTGTCGCCGAAGGAGCTATCAATGAAATCCTGTAATAAATCACCATAATCAAATAGAAATCTGGGATCGAATAAAAAGGGAAGGGTCTGTATGAACCTGAACTACATCAATAATATTACACGAGAGGACATCGATACTCTGGATAGTATCGATCAACACGAAGTTCAGAGACACGTTCTTGGGAGAGCATGCAGGCACAACTGACAACTTATTAGTGGTTGCTACTTTGGTAACTTTGGTAACTTTCTAAGGTAACTTCCTAGGTTCGTAGCAACCGTTCAGGAAACTGATTGTGAGGTGATTTGCGTAGAATATGCACAATCAGCATGAATCATCCGACTGAGCACATCAATGAGGGTGATATCTCAAACCAGATGAGGCCACTTGCCATGCAACTTCTCAGGAAGCACAATATATTGTGTAAGACCTGGCTTAAGATAAAGGGATCTTCCAAGATCTGAGTGTACCCCACTTTACAACGCTACTCCGTTCTAACTCTATGATCGGAAATCTTGGAATCGCATCTTTGCTGCGTCACAGCGCACAACTTCACTCGTGTAACAATCTCACTACTATATGGAGCATAATTTGGCTACACAATCACAATCGATCGCACTGTCACATAGGTATCACAATGGTGAAACATGATCCGAACCATCTCTTGTGCCAAGAAAACACTGATCGCACTTTTTCATGAAACGAAGTTCCCTCCTTCACCAAACAGAACCAAACACACACCAGACAGAACAACGGACAACTACTGGAAAACAAAATAAAGTCCGAGCAACAGAACAAAGCAAAGGATATGAAATGAGCGGAAAACAAACATAAAAATGGTTAAAACTCAAAAAATAAGATATGTTACTCGATCAACATCCACGACCAGAATGATGAATGTGACACTCCGAATAATTCGGACACATACACTAAGAAAACGAACTCTCGGAATCCACATCGGGATAGGGATTTGTGGTCGACTGGCCACTCCTCTCTTCCACTCACCTTACCATCACTTTCCTGCATTCCGCGATTGCATTCACAGATGAGAACCCTCGCGTAAAAAGGACATGCAAACAACTACGATCGTGACACAACGACGAAAAATTCCACAACAACAATCCTTTTTTTGTCTAACAATATATTTTAAGAAAGTTCAACTGTAGTGCGAATAATCTTTGGAATAGATTGTGAACGTTATTCTAACTCTTTACTTGACCTCTGAGTTGGTGATGATGATAGATTTGGCCATTATGGTCATTATGATACATAATGGGCGACGTAACTATAGTGGATCTTGCTACCATAGAAGAAGTCCTTTGAGTTCTGTACCAGAGAGACCTGTCAGCCAGCAGGATTATCACCACCTCACACATATTTCCACTGCGCTTTCGGTTAAGGTTTTTGAATACAGTCGGGTCCCGTAAGGGCGCCGTATTCGGGGTCCAATTTTATCCAATCGCGACTTTAGTGAACGCGAGATACGGTGTTATGTGTAAATGAGCGATAATACCAGCTACGATAGCATTTATCATAAACACTAACTAAATATAATTTTATATCATTTCACTTATTGGTTTCATTATAAAATATAGTTATTTATTATGGATAGTATTGAAACCTTACCTGTACAAAATAATAATAATAATAAAGTCTTTCATTTCCATGCACTATTAAATTTAAACTAACATGATACTACAATAATATAAAGAAAAGTGTGCAGGACATGGCTCCTATCCGGATGTAAGCCTCCTCCAACTGTTTCCAGTCATCGCCGGCTGTGTTTTTAATTTCATCGACCCATTGACCTTTACATCTTCTTTTATTCCTCTTACCACTAGGTCCCTTCCATTTAGTGACTTGTTTAGATCTGGCCAGCCCATCTCCATTTTAGCTGTTTTGCGTAACGTTCTGCGTCTATTAATTTTGTTTTGTTGCGATTATCTTCGCTCTTAATTTTATCGCTAAGCTTAATGCCGAGCACACTTCTTTCTATAGTACGCTGGCACGAACTAATTTTATTTTTTGTTATCTCTTGAAAAATTCAAGTTTATGCACCATATGGCAGACATGACAACAGACAGGAGTCTACAACTTTCTTTTTGAGTTTTTTTATGGAAGTTTTGTTTTTAGAATTTCTTTAAGGCTCCAGTATTTCCTCCGAGCTATGTTCTCGCGACTTTCTATTTCATCTTCATGTTGCCATTTCTTGAATGAGATTTGTTTCCTAAGGTACACAAGCTGTCTACATATTCTGTCGGTGTCCATTTACTATTATAGCGTTTTGTGCACTATTTGTAGAAACTTTTTTTCCACTGTTGTTTATGGCTATTCTTTTATCTAGACATATGGCAAATAATTTATAAATTATCGGTAGCAGGCTGATAGGGCGGTAGTTATTAATATCTGCGGGATCTCCTATCTTATAGACCAAAATTATTCCTAACTCTCCCCATTTCTTTGGAATTTCCTGCATTTCTAGTATTTTATTAAACAAGGTTGTGACAGGTCTCATTAGTAATTTTTTCGGGATGTTATCGGGTCCCGGCCTCTTCTTTGTTTTTAATTTATGTATATTTTTCAGGTTCCTCTACTATCGAAAGGTGTAACGGGTGGTTCTGTTTGCTTTTCAGTTTTTCTGTACGCATTTTCTTTGTTACGTTCGTCCTCGTAGAGATTTTGGTAAGAGTTTGAAGCAATTTTTATTAGCTCTTTTCGTGTTTGTAGTTTACTTGTGGTTTTCTTTGTTTCCAGGGTTAGTAGCCATCTTTTTTCGGTGTTTAGTCGTTTGTATGTTTTCTTCTGGCTTCCAGTAGTAAGTAGATTCCTTCCAATCATTCCCATCCTGTATTTTACATATTCTCTCCGTAACATTTTGTTTGTGCTTTTATAGAGACCTGTAAGGCCTTATTTTCCTCTTTGTTTTCGCATGGTTTCGATTGCAGTTCAGAGCGCCGTTTGAGCTGTTGTTGTTTGGTTTCTTCTGTTAGAATATCTTTCTAGGATTTGTTTCAAGTGGCAGTGCTTTGGCTCTGGTTTCTGGCCGACTCTTTTTGAGATAAAATGTCTCTATGTTGTCGCTGTTTTCCAATTGGATTTGATGTATTTTTCCTAGTAGAGTCCTTCGATTGTTGATTTTTCCCCCAAGTTAGATTCGTATGAGCTTAACTGAAGCTGGTTCTGCTTCTTCTCGGGTTTTTTCAATAGAACTGTGCCTCTCAGTAGTTTGTGATCAGATGGGAAGAAATCATTTTTTAAAATCTCCATGTGTGAGAAAAAATTAGGGCAGTTGCTCATGATGTAATCGAATTGGTTTTTATATTGTTTGTCTGGTGTAGTCCAAGTCCATAGGTTTTTATTGAATATTTTACATATTTATTATAGCAAATTTATTGGCTATTTATTTATTGAATCAACGCTTGGGTCATTCGCTCCTTCATCCTTGACCAGTTGAGTTATAGATCATAATGGTAAGAACGGTGCACATGCAAGACCGTACGTGACTGTCGTAAGTTCTCTCACTCTCTGCGATGGCTCTACAGCCCATATCGAGCCTCGGCCTCCGCAATTTTTCGCGACCAACTATCCCGGCTGTCTCCGGTTGCTCTCCTCCAATTTGGTACCCCCAGCAGCTGTCTCGCATCCCTCTTCACTTCGTCTTCCCACCTCAGCCTTGGTCTTCCTACCCTTCTTCTTCCCCCTGGGTGTCCGTTCATGATGCGCTTGGATATCCTCTGTACATGTCCAGCCCATCTCAATCTAAGCAGCTTCATGCTCGTCCTTGCGTCTAATGCGCCATTGCTCTCCGTCTCTCACGGGTCCGTAAATTTTACGCAGCACCTTCCATTCAAAGGTGTCCAGCATTTCCACCATTTCTACCGTTAGGGTTAGAGTCTCGCAGGCATAAGCCAATACTGTTCGTATTACGGTTTTGTAAATAGTGGTTTTCGTTTTTCTATGGACGTTGCAAAATTTAAATATCGGTTGTAATGAGAAATAGCTTTTGTTGGCTGCCGTGATCCTTTTCCTGATTTCTGCTGGGTCTTCATTGTTTTCTTTCCGGCTGGATCCCAGGTACGTAAATACGTCGACTATTTCGAATGAGTAAATTGGGCGTTTCCTTTCCTTCTATGTGATGGGCTTCTGGTCTGAGTCATCCTTTTGGTCTTGTTCTTATTAACTTGCAGTCCCACTTCGAGCGCCGCCGCTTCTAGAGGTTCGAATACTTCGCTTATGGCTGCAAAAGATCTTCCGACGATGTTGATGTCATCTGCATATCCGATAATTTGGGTGCTTTTATAGTAGATGTTTGAGCTGGTGTCTACTAGAGTTTTCCTGATTTCGTGCTCTAGTACAACGTTGAACCGAGTGGGGGCCTGTCCATCCCCTTGTTTTAGGCCCTGGGCTGCTGCAAACTCATCTGTTGTAGATCTTCCAGCTCTGAAGCCTGCTTGGTATTCCCCTAATAAGTTTTCTGCGTACGTGTCGATTCGTTGTTTCAATATAGTTGTGAAAACTTTGTAGGCCGTGCATAGCAGTGATATGCCTCGGTGGTTTTCACATTTCAGCTTGTCGCCTTCTTGATGTACGGGACAGACTATGCTGATTCGCCATTCATCTGGTATTTTTTCGATGGTCCATATTTTGACGATGAGTTTATGAATCAATGTTTTTAGCTTCTCGTTTCTGTACCTGAGCAGTTCTGCCAGTAAGTTATCCTTTCCAAGTGAATTGTTGTTTTTTAGTCTTGTTAGTGCCTTGTTTATTTCTGATGTTGTTGGCGTGTTTGCTGACTCATCGTCTTCTGTTTCTGCTGGGATGTGTGTGGGTTAGCGTCTTTTGTTGCTATTGGGGTAAAGCAGCTTATGAGAGTATTCCTTCCATACCCTTTTTATCTTTTCCTTTTCCGAAACTATTGTTCCATCCGTGTTTTTACATAGCGTTGTGTTCGGCTTGTATCCTTTCTTGAAAAAGTAGTCTCTTTTATAAGCCTCTCGCGTGTTGTTGTCTATGAAGTCTCGTTCGATTTTCATGATTATATCGTTTAGGAAGGTTCCTTCCTTTTTTCTCATCATCCTGTTGGTTTCTCGACTTGCTTTCTCGTATGCGTGCTTTTTTATTCCCGTGGGTCTTTCGTCGATAAATTCCACACTCTATATATTGCTTTATGATGGCATTTTTTTCAGGCACACATCTTCCACACTCCTCATCGAACTATGGGTTACGGGTTTGTCTTGGTCTGACTCCGACACTCGTCTCTGCGGCCTTGTACACTGTGTCTCTCAGTGTGATCCAGTCCTTATCGAGAGCTTCAGCGTTATTTTCTTCGCTGAGCTGGTTTGGCAAGTTCATGTCAAGTGCACGGTGATATTTTTCTAGGCCTTTCGTTGTTTTGATGGCTTCCGTGTTTATCCTTATGGTGGCCGGTTGTTTTCTCACCCTGTTATTTGCTATACGGCTCCTGTATGTGGCCACTACCATTAAGTGGTCGGAGTCAAAATTCGCTCCTCGATAGGTCCTCAGGTTAATTATGCTGTTTGCTCCTCTTCTTTTGATCAGGACATGGTCACTTTGGTTGTGGTGCCTGCCATCTGGTGATGTCCATGTCCATTTATGGATGTCTTTACTAGGGAAGAGGGTTGACGATACAACCATATTTCTGAATTTTGCGATATATTACTCGAATATTACTCGGGCCCCATTATCGTTGGCATCCTTGTGGAGGCTATTTATGCTGGTGACATGTTTCAATTGAGGGTCTTGACCAATTAGACTTTAATATCGTTAGATGGTAGAGTGTCGTAGACTTGTTCCAGTTTGTGGTAGAGGGCATATTTGATTGTGTCGTTCTTATCTTCAGTTTCTGCGTGTGCATTGATCATGGATATGTTGAGGAATTTTGTATTTATGCGTAATACGCACATTCTCTCGTTTACCGGTTTGAAGTCCAAAATCAAACCCTTGACCCTTCTGTCGGCAATGAACGCAACTCCAAACTCATGGCATTTATCGTTTCCGCAGTGTAGCACAGTATGAGTTCTTATGTCGAATATATCAGTCGCCGTCCATCTCGTCTCCTGTACTTCCATTATATCTATCCTGTATCTGCTCATTTCTCTGGTGACTTCCTCCAGTGCTCCGCTCCTGTAGATGGTTCTCGTGTTCCATGCTGCGATTCTCAGGTCTTTTATTCGTTTTCCAGGTCTGTTATTTCGGGGTCCGTTATTCCGAGGTCCAGTGATTATCCGAGGCTCTGTGTTTAGTGTCGTAATAAGTGCTTTTGACGGGGAGAGTTTATTGGCCTCTCGCCCAACCCCTTGCTAGGAGGACCAGGGTTTTTCTGTCGGGGTTTCCTTCCCTTAGCTGGTGGGTTCCAGTTTTCTGACGCCGGCGACTCGCCATTGTCCTCTCGCTACCTTCTTTGACCTATGCAGGTCACATTGCCCAGGGTTCGTGGCGCGGACACTAGCGAGTCGGACTTGCTGATAGTGCTGCTGTTCTTGTGCAACCTGGCGTTTCCCAACATTTGCTGGTACCTACTCCCCAGCAGAGCAAGTACTATTGGGACCCTACCAGCCATTCGAACCCTCTGTCGTAAGTTCATACTCCATTAATCCGCTATTAGAATTCTAAGAGATTCATTGCTACTTTCGGTCATCCGCGTGAACAGTTATCAGACGGTGCATCTTCTCAATGTCCGATGAAAAAATAGATCGAAACTGATGCATCCAAAGAAGAACGTCAAGCAAACCTTGTTGACACTTCGGTCCTATGTGTAACGCCTTATTTAATAAAATTCCTCCTGACACTTTGCATGAACCATTAAACATGACTCTTAGCTTCGTTGTAAAGCTAGCTTCCCGCTTTACCCCGTGATGAGGAAGATAAAACGCAGCTTTATGTTGTTGGTGGTGTGCAATGAAGCGAGTCATGTGTTGCAATTGAAGGATGGGTCCCTCTCAAGAGTTCGGTAAAAGTGATGCATCATCCGTAATGCAGAAGTTTCAGAATCTCCGATGTGTTGAACAGCTTCTTTAAACGGATTTCGAACAATGTCGCCCATATTTATTACGTTTGTGAGTTTTGATAAAGTGATTTTCGCATTTTTGCTCCTGAAATATCAGTGATTGTTTACTGTTGGGTGCTTTAAGTTTTTCCTGATGCCAGAAGCGTTCTAACGTTTCATGAAGGTCAAGATTCGTCGCCCAGTGATGAGTTGAAGCAGCATGCGATCCAGTTCTGGGCCGGAAATTATCCGTGCTAGCTCAGCTCATTGAGTCACTGGTGAACTTTCAGCACCCTGAGGGATCGATCCATCTAAAACTGTCCATAACAGCACTTATGATTGAAGCGAAGCTTCCTGGCTCTGTATACTTAGGATCTGCTTATAACAATCCCTGTAGCTGAGGACAATTCGAGACTATTGTATATGTTGATGGGGTGTGTGTTTTCAGTTTTGGTAAGACGTGAGCTTCGACCTTAAATTCGGCGGGCGATTGGAAGTAGGGTTTAACTTTGATTGACACAAGCTGTGTCTTCTTGCTGTCATCGAGTGGTGTAGAACTGTCGAATCCCAAACATTTATCGATACACTCGATAATAAGTGGGTTCCTCTCGAATTTCTAAATTTTGGAACTCCGATGCCCAGAATTGGAACTGGTGATGGCTGTTTTTTCTTAACCGCTGAACAGAATTTTCCGAAGCTAATGAGATTTCAGAGCCTCGATCGAGAAGTGCCCGCACTAAGATGGATTCTCCATTACTTCAGACGATCCTTACTCTTGCTGTTGCTGAAAAGATGACTGCTTTGATGTTTGCCATGGTATCCATTTGATAAACATGATTTACTTGCTTTGCTGACGAAGAATCAGGTTTCAGTTGTGTTGTGATTGGTTGAAGTCCACGAAGCGAAGTGTGATGTTTTCGGCCACACTTAAAGCAGTTGTGTACAGACGGACAAGTTGAAATTCTATGAGGTCCTAAGCAGTTGTAAAAGAGTTTGTTTCTGGTTATTTAATCCTGTGGTTGAGTAGGTATCTTGAGATGGTATTTAGGACAACACGTGATCACGTGTTGCCTTGGCCAGAGGTAGCACTTTTTCTCAGGATAATATAAAGTTGTTTGAATTCGACTTACTCGCTTAGTGAACGATGAATTGTGATCGACATTAATGTCGCAAAATTGAGGATACTGAAGATTGTGATGTTGATGGTTACCTTCGATTTGTAAGGAACGTAGATCAAGGAATGTAGATAATTTCCTCCGTGGTGGAGGTTCATTAACGTCACCAAGGTAAATTTCCCAAATTTCAACCGTTTGTAAATCAAGCTTTAGTCGCCCGATAAATTGTACCCAAAGGTCATCCTAATATTGAACTGGGTAACGTATGTTATCGAGATTTTGACAAGTTTGGTTTAATGAAGCCAATATTTGTTGTAGCTGAGATGAATTTTCCTTTGAACGTCAAGAAAATGGTCCAAAAACGCATCTATTCCCTTAATCAGGGACAAAGTTTCCCGCTGTTGACGTTGTATTATCCAATAATTGAGCAGCTTGGCCTGTTAAGCTACATATAAAATATTGGAGCTTTTCACTGGTTGAAATCGATTGATTGGATACGACTGTCGACTATTAATTCAGACAACTTTTTGAAGGATAGCCTCTCTTGTCTGCCATCAGATGTCGGAAAAGTTAGTCGTGGTAACCTACATAAGTTCACAATAGTACGACGGTCTTTGAGCGAACATCCCAAATGATGATGGTTTAAGTACTGGGATTCGCCAGTTTGATTGTAAGAATGAGTAACGGTCAAGAATGATTCAGAATGAGAACTAGCGTCATCCGCTTGTCGACAGAATTCAAATAATGTTGATATGTCAAAAATTTAAGATCCTTTGAGAAATATCACCAATTTCTTCACCATCTTTCACAAGATAAGCATAAGTGCGTTTACTCTCCATAACACTGATTAGCCGCTCAAGAATGCGGCTTGATGTGTTCACTCCAAAGTTTATATATGTGACACAGCTTCTCTTGAATCACGATTGGCCATTGGTATCCGGGTCAAAGGAACAAATTAAATGTTGGTAACTCTGCTTCCCGATGGTGCCACTCAAATTTTGTAGATCTGCTCCCCGTAGGATCCGCCTAGGAATGTTCAATAGTTTTCTAGACTGTGACCAAACTGCGTGAAAAGAAATGGTGTTGCCTAAAGGACAGATAATGGGATCCTGAAATAAATCAATAACATTAAACAAGAGGATAACTCTACACTCATTTGATACAGAGGTCGGTAAGACACGACTGGATAGTATCATTCAACACGAAGTTCAGGGATACAATCCTGGGAGAGTATGCAAGCTCAAATGACACCTTACTAGTGGTTGCTACTTTGGTAACTTTCTAAGGTAACGTTATAGATTCGTATCAACCATTTGGGAAACTGATTGTGAGGTGATTTGCTTAGAATGTTCGCAATCAAAATCATGGATTAACTTCCAAGGTCTTAGTGTCATCTGCTTTGAGATAAGTTCGTTCGCACCTTTTGATTCGGTATCACAACAAAATGTTTTCCTGGTACTTGGAGCATCTCACTCTTGTTGCTTGCTTCACTCATTGCTAAGAAGTTGATTAAAACGATAAAAACGATGTAGGCTTTGTCAAAACGATTCGAACACTACACTTGATAGATTTTAACTGAGCTGGTTCTTTGTTTTATCCGCCAATTTGTTTTTTATATATTTTGCGGAAAGGAACAGGGAGTGTCTTTCCGCTATGGAAAAGTTCATCTGTACCCGAATGGAATAAAGTACTTGACTCTTTTCAGGTGTTCGTTTCTTTTATTAAGGCCAAGGAGACAAGTTTTTTTTCTTTTATCTTAAGTTTTAATCAGATTAAGTCACTCTTTGTTTTCAGTTGATTGTTTTCATTATAATTACAATTAGTTTATAGACATATTGACAGTTAGTTCCAATTATTAATTATTTATTATCTTTCCAGAACCAAATCTCAAGATTGGGCCACAATGTGTCTTTAGTTTAATTAATTTTCCCTCCAATTTCCAAAATTCACTTTAATAATTAGCTGCAGTTATCAATTATTTGTTATCTTTCTAGAACAAAATTTCAAGATTGAGTCACAATGTGTCTTTAGTTTAAGTAATTGTATTTCCAATTTCCAATATTCACTTTAATAATTAGCTGCAGTTATTAATTATTTGTTATCTATCTAGAACAAATTTTCAAGATTTAGTTATAATGTGTCTTTTGGTTAATAAATTATCTTTCCAATTTCCAAAATTCACTTTAATAATTAGCTGCAATTATTGATTATTTGTTATCTTTCTAGAACAAAATTTCAAGATTTCGTCACAATTATCTTTCCAATTTCCAAAATTCTCTTTAACAATTAGCTGCAGTTATTAATTATATGTTATCTTTCTAGAACAAAATTTCAAGATTGAGTCACAATGTGTCTTTAGTTTAAGTAATTGTATTTCCAATTTCCAATATTCACTTTAATAATTAGCTGCAGTTATTAATTATTTGTTATCTTTGAGCCCGGGTCTGCCCGGTGACTGTCCGCTAAGATGAAAAACCAGCCGAACAAAAAAAGGAAAGTTACTTATAGAGGGAGACGTGGCGACCCGTCGGTCACCGGTCAAAATCACGACTGAAAATGCGCGTCATTTTGCGGCCCTTAAATCGGGACACAAATTGCTGACGCGCATTTTCATTAGGTCGCGCATGGCGATCGGGAATGTGCGCAATTAGCACTTTTAACTTAATTTTCACTTGAACTTCGGCGATCAGATTTCATCACGACGGTGATGAATGCGGCGTTATGAAAGGTCTTTTTTTTCTTTTCGTAGGGAGGGGGTGGGGAGGGGGCTAGGGGAAAAAAGGAGAAAAAATTAAACATGTTTGACTGGGCCTAGGCTCAGTCACAACATTCCACTCCCCTTGGAAAAACAAAAATTTCGGGGAAATTTTTTTGTTGAGGTAGCTAGATGGCGTGAATTTCGAAAGAGGTTAAAAACTATGTATGTTTTATCAGAACCGTTCTATTGTCCTATCATTATTGTATATTTATTATTACTAGGGGGACGCCCCTGCTCGCTACGCTCGCCAACCCTCGCCGTTCGAAAGTAAAAAGGTGATTTAGTTCAGACTTTAGTAGCAATCATTTAAGCTCATTTTGCACGTCACAGTACATCTATATTGAATGAGGCCCTATCTATAATTATTGAAAGCCTTGCGGGTGCGGTTGCGGATCTTAAATGATCTTAAAATTTTCTCATACAAAATACCTTTTGTAAAAATTCTTTCATCTTCTGCCAAATGACCTTGGCCTTGTGTTTCAGAAATACGCAATAGAATACGCAAGACAGTGAAATAATAAAGACGCGCAATCGATCAAACGATCTAACCTTACTGGCTACAACATACAATTGACCGTGAGAAAATATAGGTTGTTTGAGTAAGATTCCTGATTTTTTAAACGTTTGCCCCTGGGATTTATTAATTGTCATCGCAAAAGCCAGAATTACGGGAAATTGAGTTATTTTGAAAGGAAAAAGACAAAAATACGTCACACGTGTCAAAATACGTGTGTTTCGGAAAACTCCTGCTAACATCTCACAATCCAAAACATTTTTTTTGCATTTGAACTAAACGAATAGGTGTACCATTGACCAAGCAAGTCATGTCCTGTACACAAATTACGCATAAGTAAAAGTATGCAATTTGGTTTTTAAAATAAATTTGTGGGATCGGGAGCCCACTTACATGAACTAAGTTTAAAAATTCTACTGGAAAATTATTTTGCTCATATATTCGTTTCTCTCCGTACAGACTGTTAAAGATTTCTGCATGGATGAAAGTGCAGTTTTCATATTTGGGTGCTAATATAACCAAATTGAGAATATCGTTAGACTTTATGGTTTCAGATACATTGCCATAAGTATCTGCAATCACGAAGTTGCTAACTAAATGGGAAGGAATTTCAATAACATCTTGGCTGTAATCTGGAAATGTGGGAAAAGTTCCATTACCAAGAGATTAAAGAAATTCAACGAATTCAATCTCATGAGGTGAAGCTCTTATGTTTTGGGTAAAAGATATTTTGAGGAATTTTGAAAATTCGGACCATGAAGTTAGGTAATTCTCAATAAGTGGTACACGTGTACCGTGAGATATAGCTGGCAATATTCGTGAAAAATCTCCACAGAGTTAAATAGTCGTACCTCCGAAAAGGTTAGTTGAACTACCGAATGAATCGTTTACTGAACAAAATTACCTCAATAGCTAATAAAGCACGGTTATATGAATCATTTTCTGAAGAATTTCTTAAAAGTCTTCACACATGAACATTTCGAATTCACTCCACAAATCTAAAGCCTTTGTAGGACCGTTAATACCACAAATAGGATATGGAAAATAAGTTTCTTAACTGCTGAGAGGACTTACACTCTTTTACTACTAGTATATATTCACGCCACTCTCCATAATTTCATGCGATACGTCGTGCATGTGCTGAAAATGTGCAGTAAATAATGTTCCCAATAGTACCCAAATCCTGATGAGACCTCGAACATGAAGCAAAATAGCCTCAAATGAAACAGCTCAACATAAAACATAAAATAATTTAGCAATAGCTCTACTACTCCTCTTTGACGTTTTTCCATTTCTTTTCTTTATCTACCTGAATATAATGCATCGGGGTCTTTGTATATAGAAACTTGGACGAATTAATTCGATTGATTTCATAGAATGCAGTCAATTCTGTTCTTCTGTGATTTTTAAGAGCTTGCTGAACATTTCCTTCCCTAAAGACTACATTTTGCCGGTGAGGCAAATGACATTCAAGTCGAACTATTATATATTACGTGACTGTTAATGCATTGGATACTCATTCATGCGCCAAGTAGCTTCCGTAGATCCAACATAGTGACCGGACAAAAAGCTATCGATTTCATCTATATAAACTTTGCCCTCAACTCCACCTCAAACTGTAGTGAGGCACAGTCGTATCCCTTATAAACATATTTGTGCATATATTGTAGCCTCTTAACTGTGCCAAGAACTTCAACATTTAAGTAGTAATCAAATTCCGCTAAAAGATATGGATTTTAAGGAAAAGCATAACGGTTGTCAACATTGTGGCCACGAAAGTCAACTGTTATACCATTAACACGACGCATCTAACATTGCCCTGAGTTGTATTTAAAAAGTCCTTAGAAAAGCTTTTGCTGCATTTACCATCTCTGATACAGACGGGGAAACGATTCAATAAACCAAATGGACCGTGGATCATATGGTTTTTAACTCAGTTATGAAGTTGTGGGAAATACATATATATTGTAAATAAAATATATCTGGAATTTCCGTACAAACGAACAAACTTTAATTTCCTACCTTTTCTTTTTTCGCTAAATTGCAGTTTTAAATGTGTGCAGACAAAAGTTTGGAAATATGATATAATTTCAGATTTTGAATTTTTAACAGTTTTTTGCTCATAGCGGCTAAATCAGGCATTCTAGGGGGTATGACCAACCCCCATTAATTTTTCATTTTTCAACTTTTGGCCATATATCATATTTCTCTAAATTATCTATATATAAATAGGCGACACGTTTTTTTGTTATCCCTTTTACAGGAAACCAGGTGGAATTACCAGCATAAAAATTATACCATTCGAAAGATTAGTTTTTCCTCTATGTGCATCACCTAATTTTTTTTCTTAAATTTAATTATAAATTAGTTTAATTTTAAATTGAAATTAAAAAATTCAATGGGATAGTATGTGTGAGTTGAGCACACGTATAGCGTAGATGATGCTTTTGGGAAGAATGTGTGCGTGTGAATGTTTTACTTTTTGCCTGGAAATATGCAACCATATGTGAATTTTTGGTTTGTGTCCCCGATACATAACAAGTACTAAATTAGTCGAAAATCAAACCAAATGGATCAATCTTCTACTGGTGACACAAACCAAAAGAATTAACATATAATTGAATTCCTCTACGAAAAAATTAAAATATAGAACATACTTATTTAACATTATCATTTGCATAGATCATACGTTCGACTGAATAAACAACCATTTATGCCAAATACGTGCATTCCTTTCACTCAAACCTAATATCTATGCCAATGATAATGTGAGGGGCAAATGCAGCCATATCACAGACAATATTCACATGTTCATTCTTTTATTTTTGGCCTGGAAGAAGGCAGCCGTTGGCTAAAAAAATTGCATTCTTCCAGACAAAAGCCAAAACAATGAACATATGGCCACAGACAATAATATGGATGCATTACCACAGAAAAATTTAAAGCCATCGTTTATTTATACCATTGTTTTTTTCTAATTTGATAAAAATATATGCAAATTTTATTTCAAAAAATATGGAAAATCACAATTTTACAGTTATTTCTAGAAAACGCGAAGTTATCTTTCACGAATATTTATGGAAAGCGAAGGAAAGTCTGAATTTTATCATGTTTCCCAACTTTTGTATGGACCCACATTTAAAACATAATTTAGAGAAATATGATATATGGCCAAAAGTTGGGTTGTTCATACCCCCTAGAATGCTTGATTAAGCCGCTAAGAGTAAAAAACTGTTAAAAATTAAAAATCTGAAATTATATCATATTTCCAAACTTTCGTCTGCACACCTTTAAAACCTCAATTTGGAGAAAAAAGAAAAGGTAGGAAATGAAAGTTGGTACGTTTGTACGGATATTCCAGATATATGTTATTTACAATATATATGTATTTCCCACAACTTCATAATTTAATTAAAAACCATATGATCCACGGTCCATGTGGTTTATTGAATTGTATCCCCGTCTGTATGAGAGATGGTAAATGCAGCAAAAGTTTTTCCAAGGACTTTTACAATACAACTCAAGCCGATGTTAGATGCGTCGTGTTAATGGTATAACAGTTGACTTTCGTGGCCACTATGTTGACAACCGTTATGCTGTTCCCAAAATTGCATATCTTTTAGCGAAATTTGATTACTACTTAAATGTTGAAGTTCTTGGCACAGTTAAGAGCCTAAAATATATGCACAAATATGTTTATAAGGGATACGACTGTGCCTCACTACAGTTTGAGAAGGAGTTGAGGGCAAAGTTTATATAGATGAAATCGATAGCTTTTTGTCCGGTCACTATGTTGGATCTGCGGAAGCTAATTGGCGCATGAATGAGTATCCAATGCATTACCAGACACGTAATATAAAACAGTTCGGCTTGAACGTCACTTGCCTCACCGGCAAAAGGTACTCTTTAGGGAAGGAAATGTTCAGCAAGCTCTTAAAAATCACAGAAGAACAGAATTGACTGCATTCTATGAAATCAATCGAATTAATTCGTCCAAGTTTCTATATACAAAGACCCCGATGCATTATATTCAGGTAGATAAAGAAAAGAAATGGAAAAACGTCAAAGAGGAGTAGTAGAGCTATTGCTAAATTATTTTATGTTTTATGTTGAGCTGTTTCATTTGAGGCTATTTTGCTTCATGTTCGAGGTCTCATCAGGATTTGGGTACTATTGGGAACATTATTTACTGCACATTTTCAGCACATGCACGACGTATCGCATGAAATTATGGAGAGTGGCGTGAATATATACTAGTAGTAAAAGAGTGTAAGTCCTCTCAGCAGTTAAGAAACTTATTTTCCATATCCTATTTGTGGTATTAACGGTCCTACAAAGGCTTTAGATTTGTGGAGTGAATTCGAAATGTTCATGTGTGAAGACTTTTAAGAAATTCTTCAGAAAATGATTCATATAACCGTGCTTTATTAGCTATTGAGGTAATTTTGTTCAGTAAACGATTCATTCGGTAGTTCAACTAACCTTTTCGGAGGTACGACTATTTAACTCTGTGGAGATTTTTCACGAATATTGCCAGCTATATCTCACGGTACACGTGTACCACTTATTGAGAATTACCTAACTTCATGGTCCGAATTTTCAAAATTCCTCAAAATATCTTTTACCCAAAACATAAGAGCTTCACCTCATGAGATTGAATTCGTTGAATTTCTTTAATCTCTTGGTAATGGAACTTTTCCCACATTTCCAGATTACAGCAAAGATGTTATTGAAATTCCTTCCCATTTAGTTAGCAACTTCGTGATTGCAGATACTTATGGCAATGTATCTGAAACCATAAAGTCTAACGATATTCTCAATTTGGTTATATTAGCACCCAAATATGAAAACTGCACTTTCATCCATGCAGAAATCTTTAACAGTCTGTACGGAGAGAAACGAATATATGAGCAAAATAATTTTCCAGTAGAATTTTTAAACTTAGTTCATGTAAGTGGGCTCCCGATCCCACAAATTTATTTTAAAAACCAAATTGCATACTTTTACTTATGCGTAATTTGTGTACAGGACATGACTTGCTTGGTCAATGGTACACCTATTCGTTTAGTTCAAATGCAAAAAAAATGTTTTGGATTGTGAGATGTTAGCAGGAGTTTTCCGAAACACACGTATTTTGACACGTGTGACGTATTTTTGTCTTTTTCCTTTCAAAATAACTCAATTTCCCGTAATTCTGGCTTTTGCGATGACAATTAATAAATCCCAGGGGCAAACGTTTAAAAAATCAGGAATCTTACTCAAACAACCTATATTTTCTCACCGTCAATTGTATGTTGTAGCCAGTAAGGTTAGATCGTTTGATCGATTGCGCGTCTATATTATTTAACTGTCTTGCGTATTCTATTGCGTATTTCTGAAACACAAGGCCAAGGTCATTTGGCAGAAGATGAAAGAATTTTTACAAAAGGTATTTTGTATGAGAAAATTTTAAGATCTTTTAACACCCGCAACCGCACCCGCTAGGTTTTCGATAATTATAGATAGGGCCTCATTCAATATATATGTACTTTGACGTGCAAAATGAGCTTAAATGATTGCTAGTAAAGTTTGACTTAATCACCATTTTACTAATAATGCTACTGTATATACAGCGCCATGCGCGAGCTATTAGAGTGAGCGTAGCGAACAGTGGGGGTTGGCGAGCGTAGCGAGCAGGGGGCGTCCCCCTAGTATTTTTAAATGTGGGTCCATTCAAAAATTAGGAAATATGATAAAATTCAGACTTTCGCTCGCTTTCCATAAATATTCGTGAAAGTTAACCTCGCGTTTTCTAGAAATAACTGTAAAATTGTGATTTTCATATATTTTAAAATAAAATTTGCATATATTTTTATCAAATTAGCAAAAAATAATGGTATAAGTAAACGATGGCTTTAAATTTGTCTGTGGTAATGCATCCATATTATTGTCTGTGGCCATGTGTTCATTGTTTTGGCTCTTGTCTGGAAGAATGCAATTTTATTAGCCAAAGATTGCCTTCTTCCAGGCAAAAAACAAAAGAATAAACATGTGAATATTGTCTGTGATATGGCTGCATTTGCCCCTCACGTTATCATTGGCATAGATATTAGGTTTGAGTGAAGAGAATGCACGTATTTGGCATAAATGGTTGGTTATTCAGTCGAACGTATGATCTATGCCAATGACAATGTTAAATAAGTATGTTCTATATTCTGATTTTTTCGTAAAGGAATGCAATTATATGTAAATTTTTTTGGTTTGTGTCCCCAGTAGAAGATTGATCCATTTGGTTTGATTTTCGACTAATTTAGTACTTGCCATTTATCGGGGACACAAACCAAAAATTCACATATGGTTGCATATTTCCAGGCAAAAAGCAAAACAATCACATGCATATATTCTTCCCAAAAGCATCATCTACGCTATACGTGTGCTCAATTCACGCATACTATCCCATTGAATTTTTTAATTTCAATTTAAAATTAAACTAATTTATAATTAAATTTAAGAAAAAAAATTAAGTGATGCACATAGAGGAAAAACTAATCTTTCGAATGGTATAATTTTTACCCTGGTAAGTCCACCTGGTTTCCTGTAAAAGGGATAACAAAAAAACGTGTCGCCTATTTATATATAGATTTATTTTTTCTTTTTGTGGAAATTATTTACTATGTGTGTATATTCTATTATGTTTTGTTATATAAACTTTTTCTATTTCTTAATGTTAGGTGAGTACATGTGTCCTTTTTTCTATAATTTATGATAGATATAGGCATATACATATTTTCCATACATATATGTCTATATCTGCCTTACGTCAGTATTACATTTTTTTTTCTCTTCGCCATTAAGGCTTACATTTCTTTTTTTGCTTATACACTCATATACATTTTTCTTTAATTTTTTCTTAATTTTATACCTCTTGAGAGCCTTATTTGTCTTTTATTTGATTTCTGGGATATGTTTCATCCTTTTCTTTCATCTGCCCTTGCATGAGCCATATGTAGGGTCATAACACTTCTCATATTCGGTCAGGAAATTCACAGCCTTGGTCAGCGGGGGCAAGTAGATACGAAAAGGGAAGCAACGATTGTAATCCTATTGTGTGGGTGTAGTTGGCTTGGCTGAAGGAAGGTTATCTATCCAGGCGAAAGTAAATGACATGGGTAACCATAATAGGGAGGTAGGACAGTTTCACATCTTAGTAGGAGACGAACGAAAAAACAAATGAAGGACCAGCCTCGCAGGTTTGACAGGGGACCTACGGCTTTGAGAACCATGACAAAATAACTCATGAAGAGAACGAGATGACTTATTTACTTGAGCAAATGGTTATGATCTCAAATAAACGGCTGGCTGATTAAAATGTAGTTTTCAAAAAAACAACGGCTTAGGGATGAAGAGAATTAAAAAAACGCGTTGGTGGAATTATTAAAATGACAATTGAATAATAGAAGAGGGTTGGAGATTTGCAGTAATGTAGTGCTGAAGTCGAAGGGGTAAATTAAACTTCATGCAGTTTGATCGAAAGCAGAGAGTGCCAAACATCAAAAGGGGGCGAGAAGAACAAAAGGAGTTTGGGTTTTCGAGTGAGCAGTTTCACGCCATGCCTGGGACGAATGAATGAGGCGAGAGGTTTCAAAGATTAAAGACAGAGAGAGAGAGAGAGAAAAAAAAGGCACAGAAGGGGATTTCGATAATGCAGTTTAACGTCATGCTTAGGACGATGAGGTACGTTAAACTACGTTCAGTTTGATCGGAAGCAAAACACAGAACCACCAAAAAGAGGATTTCGATAATGCAGTTTAACGTCATGCTTAAGACGCCGAAAGGGGGCAGGTGACGTAAATGTTACAGTTGATGGAGCCGAGCACATCAAAGTTGTGCCACAAGGAGGAAATGTGTTTACGAATATACGACGGAATTATGAGAGGGGGGGGGGCTTTGAGGATAGTGCAGTTTAACGTCATGCCTAGGACATGAAAGATATTGGACTGCGTAAGGGCAGATAGGAGACAAAAGGGGTCCATGTCGCACTAAAGGAACGAAGTGACTTATTTGACTTCAAACAATAACGACTGTTAGAGTACACAGTATACCAACTGTGCAGTTTTTCAAAAAAAGAGGAGGAGAGGACAATTAGACTTCTAGCTCGCATGACAAAAAAAAAAAATTTCCGTTAGGAGATAAATACGATCAAGTAATTCCTCATCTAGACGCGATTTCTACGGTTCCACCATGCATTATGGAAGGGCCTAACCGACAGGGCGGAGCATGGTTGAGGTAGTTTCATGACTTGTTGGGATCGACGAAACGAAAAGGTCCTCAATGAAGGCGGGGAGGAGGCTTGAAAGAAGATAGCGGAGGTGGTGCATGGTACGAACGTGCTACAGACGTCGAATGGATTTCAAAAATAAGCTTCTACTTCGCAGGGAAGAGTTGGTGCCTTGCTAAATTGGAGTAAAATAGAGAGAGGGGGTAAAAGAAGAAGAGAAAAAAAGGATTGGGAGAGCAGTTTAACGTCATGCCTGGGACAACCGTTTGATCGGAAGCAAGGTACAAAAGAGTTGGGAATGTCATTCAAGGAAAAAGATCGACGTGATGAGTAAATATGGCTGCTAAGTCTTAGTCAGGTAAAAAAAGCTGGGGTGTGGCTGTGTCATGGACACGGCCGTGTATTGTACGTGAATACGTTTATGGAACGGATAATATTTCTTGAATAAAATATTTTTATTTATGTATTTAGGACAAAAGCCAGGAAACAAATCATTGTTTTGTTACAATATAACCTTATTAATTATAGGTATGTGATACGAAAAGTACGACACAAATGGCAGACAAGATACATCCAGATTTCTGGTAAACGTTAAATCAATACAGGTATTACCTAACGTTGTTGGAGAAGTTTCAATATAAAACAAGTTGAACTCGCTGAGCATGAAGTCAGGCAATGAACAGTTTTGTGAGACATCAACATTAAAGTCTCCAACTATCATAACTGGTGTAGTAAGATCAGGCTCGTAATAGGGTATAATTTTAGCGATGTTTTTGGAATATTTTAACAACGATCGTATCATTAAGAGTTTAATATCTGCTAACGCTTTGCCCGGGTGGATATACGCACACCCGAGTATGAATTTGAAGAAGCCATTGGCGTTTACTAGACAGACATCACCTGCTTTTGGGTCTTTAATTTCCAAATAAATTTCCGAAATGTCAATGTCAACTCTATTACAATCAGTGAAGCTATTGATGTTGCGATATATGGCGACTCCACCGGCTTTGACTTGATGATGATGATACCGCTACCGATAAAGTAGTAGCAATTTGTCTGTTCTTAGCGGTTTTACAATATGTAGTCAAATCAAAGCCAGGCACCGAAAAATGGGGATTTTTCACCAAATTTTGCCGATTTTGAATTTCAAAATCGAATTCAATCAACCAGGCTGGCAGAATCGCCAGCAACACAAAAATTTCGCCATGAGAAACAAACGCATGCGGGCGCCACAAACACTCTCTCGGTGGGGTGACACCGATCGTTGACGTTCGGTTGCACAATCACATGTACTGGCGAAATTTTTGTGTTGCTGGCGATTCTGCCAGCCTGGCTGTTTGAATTTGATTTTGAAATTCAAAATCGGCAAAATTTAGTACAAAATAACCCCATTTTTCGGCGCTTCCCCCTCCGCCGCGCGCGATGCGCCAATGATCTCGCTTATCCTAGTGATTTCTTTGATCCTTCATCTATCCAGTGGTATAATTTAATTTCGGATGTAGTGCAGAGATTCGAATCTACAACGCCAAACTGTATCCCCCGATTTTATCATTAGTTTTTTTGGATTGCCCCCGTATGGTAGCAAATTTAAAGACGTATTCACGTCAAAAGATTTCGACTCCAAATAATTTGAAGGAATTCAGCAAGATCACAGAAAACAAAGCATGTACTCAAAGTATTAAGAAGACTGCTTTCGACAATTTTTAGGTACCAAGTACCACTCATAAACCTTCGAAACCGAACTCAGATTCTAGAACTTCATTCTTGGAAGTTTCAAAGAGAAAAGAGAAATAAATTCCAAGGTTGAAAATGATCGACAGAACTTTGGTCAATCTAGAAAGGATTGACGTAAGCACCACGAAAGGGATATCATCAAGATATGAAGGATAAAAGTAAATTATCAAAAAAAAAATCATTAACAGAGAGACAGAGAGTGGAGAGAGCGGGGGGTGCTTAGGACGTCGTGCTTAGGACGATTGAGACGTTGAGCTGTGTGCAGTGAGATATGAGACGTTAATTTCGAGTGAAATGGTAATTTGGGATGTGAGATGTTAATTTGTACCCAAAGCAAACCAACGGTTGAGAAAGAGAGGAGAAGAAAAGAAAGGGAGGTTTTGAGAGAGGCAGATACGTATTTAACGTATTCGAAAAAAAACGGAGAGAAAGAGAAAAAAAGGGGGAAAATTATACGAAGAGAAACGATTTTTAAAGGGGGGGCCTTTATTTTGTGAGGGAGAGAACATTTCACCGTCATGGCTCAGATGAACGAAAAGGGTCCTTACTGAGAGGGGGAAGGACTTGAAGGGGGCAGTTTAACGTCGTGCTTAGGACGTTAAATCGATTGGTGAATTGGTATGTGAAAGAATGAGATGGGGTGGAGATGGCATGTGAAACAATGAGAGTCTGGGGTGGGAGGAATGCGGCTTCGAGGTTCTGCCACGACTTGAAGAGGTAGTGTTCGCTGGCGTTCCTTTTTTACATAACTGGATGATTCCAATTACGAGAATAAGAGAGAAGACCACGTATAACATAGTCTAATGGTGAATGTGGTGGTTGTTTAAGTTCAGGAGGGGTACCTGTTCGTCCTCCTTCTCCCGTGAAATTTTTGCTGCAAATTCGTCCAATTCGTCCAATTCGTCTTCTGGTTTTCCTGGGGATTCTTTGATATAAGGGTCCTCGGGAGGGGGTAGAGTCGAGTATTTAGGATCAGGCTTGGTTGCCAAGAGAGCTGTGACATTTACGTGACGCATGGTATGGGCAAAACTAGAGCTTTGCCTCTCGTCTTGGCCATGTATGATGAAGTTACTGGTTCTGAGATAGCAAGTGGGTTCAATGTGGAGTAACGCTGTCTGATTTAATTCAAAGGACTGAACAGAGTTGTTACACACGACGTCGGCGTTACGGGGTGTCTTGGTGACGTAGATCCAAGTGTTAGGGCGACAGAGGGAAATCCAGTAAGAGGTACGCTCGGTACAAGTAAGTTGACACTGGGATGTACTATCTACGCCACTCCTTATGAGGGCAATTTCACATTTGAACGGGCTTGACTGAGCATTAAAAATAGAGAATTTTGCTCGACAGGAGAATTGAGAGGCGTCTGAAGATAAACAGTCGTGAAAATCTCTAATGCTCATTTCATAAAAATGCTCCCGGTTAAGATCTATCAACAGGACTTCGGAAGAGGGTTGAATATAGCATAAGGAATCGTTGTAGGTTGCGCGTAATGGGAGGATCCTGAAAGTTTGGTATGTATCTCCGAAGGGTAAGGGTAATTTTAATTCAATGATCAATTTAAAGTTGATTATTGAAGCAGACATGGTAGAGAGCTTGTAAATTAGCCAGATCACGTTGGAGAGAGGATCGAACGGAAGAGTCTTGTGAGGGTCCATTTCCTGTCAAAAGGTAGAGAGGAGGTTTTCCATCTGGGAACGGGTTATAAATGTAGGGTGTAATTTGCCGTGTTTTACATCCGCTAATAGTTCTATTTAGCCCGATTGAGTGGATTGGTACTGGTTTATAACTATAAGAACTGATGAGAGAAGAGAGTTGATTTCGGTAGCCCATTCACTCACATGTATTTGACTCTACACTTTGGAGATTTTGGATTCAAGGGTGGTTAATTTGAAAAATATCACGGCACGATTTTTCCGAATCCCGAGTTTTATTGGTTAGGTTGATGGTCGCGGCCAAAATAGAAGTCTGATTTTTTAGTAGAGAATGTAAGTAGAGTTTTTTTTTGAAGCTTCCTGATTTGCTCGTCGTATCTTTGTGCATCGTCCCCATTAAGAATTCCAAAAAGGGGCTTGGTAACCTTCCCCGACAAAATTAAAAAGGGACCTAGTTTTTCTAAGAGGGTAAATATAATCATATTTTTGTTTTCTATCGCTTCCTCCAAGTTATCTAATTGCGTGATAGCAGAGAGACAGATCGATTTTAAGGGCGTTTTAGAGGCCAACTGGCTAAACATTTGCTGAAGCTTACCCGTGATTCTTAATATTGAGAGGTATTCTTCCTGGAAGGCCGCTAGGTCGTAGTAGGTTATTATCTTCCATTCGCTTGTGAACAGTCTCGTCCTTCCTATTTCTTCGAAGTATAAGCCGACAGTGGAAGTGAAAAGAGTAATTTGGATTCCCAGCTCCCCGCGAGAGAAAGCTGAGACGGTAACGAAGAGGACCGTGAACAGATAAACCTTTGCCCTGGGAACGAAAGGAAGGGGTTTTAGTTTGAGAGAGAACTTAGTTAAGAAATAATGGATGTATGAATTGTTTTAGGTAGTTATTATATACGCGTTTTTCCTTGTTTTTTACTTTTATTATTGAATTTTCGAGGGTATTCACCTGAGTTATAACGTAAGGGCCTTGCCATAAAGGTGAGAATTTGTTGTCCTTTGTTTTCGCTTTTAGAAAGACCAGGTCTCCGAATTCAAGGGATTTTTGTTGTGTTCCCTTGTCGTAGTATTGTTTGGATCGCTCTTTATTTTCTAACGATGTTTGTTTAGCGCTTTGGTGACAGTGCCGGAGTCGCGCCTTGAGTTCATAGACATAACTATCTTAATTGTACCCAATTTCGGAGGAAGACTTTAGATGGTTTGGAACTTCGGCGGGAAAACCGTAAAGGAGTTCGCGTGGAGAAAAATTGGTACTTGAGTGGGGAGTAGTGTTGTACACGAACATGGCGTAAGGAACCCAGGTGTCCCACGACAGGGGATCCGTTTCTATGTAAGAACAGAGGTATTCCGCTAGAGTTCGATGACTTCTCTCTAGGGCTCCGTTAGACTGAGGGTGTTAGGGAGTTGTTTTCAGCCTCTTGATCCTTAGGAGTTTTGAGACTTCCTGAAACACTCCAGCGATTAAGTTAGCACCTGGATCAGTCAAGATGCTTTTAGGTATCCCGTGTCTACATACGATTGTAGTAGTAAACGCTTCCGCGAGGGTGGCTGATTCGGCATTGGGAACAGGGATTGCCTCCGGAAATTTTGTTAAATTATTCTGGAATGTTAGAAGGTATTTATTTCGGGTAGGGGCCCCACAATATCTAAAAAAACTCCTTCGAAAGGCTTGGAACTCACTGAAGTTATTTTCATAGGGATCTTAGGATTTCGCGATACTTTATTTATTTGGCACTGTTTACAGTTTCTGATAAATGTTACAAAGATCAGGCTCGTAATAGGGTATAATTTTAGCGATGTTTTTGGAATATTTTAACAACGATCGTATCATTAAGAGTTTAATATCTGCTAACGCTTTGCCCGGGTGGATATACGCACACCCGAGTATGAATTTGAAGAAGCCATTGGCGTTTACTAGACAGACATCACCTGCTTTTGGGTCTTTAATTTCCAAATAAATTTCCGAAATGTCAATGTCAACTCTATTACAATCAGTGAAGCTATTGATGTTGCGATATATGGCGACTCCACCGGCTTTGACTTGATGATGATGATACCGCTACCGATAAAGTAGTAGCAATTTGTCTGTTCTTAGCGGTTTTACAATATGTAGTCAAATCAAAGCCAGGCACCGAAAAATGGGGATTTTTCACCAAATTTTGCCGATTTTGAATTTCAAAATCGAATTCAATCAACCAGGCTGGCAGAATCGCCAGCAACACAAAAATTTCGCCATGAGAAACAAACGCATGCGGGCGCCACAAACACTCTCTCGGTGGGGTGACACCGATCGTTGACGTTCGGTTGCACAATCACATGTACTGGCGAAATTTTTGTGTTGCTGGCGATTCTGCCAGCCTGGCTGTTTGAATTTGATTTTGAAATTCAAAATCGGCAAAATTTAGTACAAAATAACCCCATTTTTCGGCGCTTCCCCCTCCGCCGCGCGCGATGCGCCAATGATCTCGCTTATCCTAGTGATTTCTTTGATCCTTCATCTATCCAGTGGTATAATTTAATTTCGGATGTAGTGCAGAGATTCGAATCTACAACGCCAAACTGTATCCCCCGATTTTATCATTAGTTTTTTTGGATTGCCCCCGTATGGTAGCAAATTTAAAGACGTATTCACGTCAAAAGATTTCGACTCCAAATAATTTGAAGGAATTCAGCAAGATCACAGAAAACAAAGCATGTACTCAAAGTATTAAGAAGACTGCTTTCGACAATTTTTAGGTACCAAGTACCACTCATAAACCTTCGAAACCGAACTCAGATTCTAGAACTTCATTCTTGGAAGTTTCAAAGAGAAAAGAGAAATAAATTCCAAGGTTGAAAATGATCGACAGAACTTTGGTCAATCTAGAAAGGATTGACGTAAGCACCACGAAAGGGATATCATCAAGATATGAAGGATAAAAGTAAATTATCAAAAAAAAAATCATTAACAGAGAGACAGAGAGTGGAGAGAGCGGGGGGTGCTTAGGACGTCGTGCTTAGGACGATTGAGACGTTGAGCTGTGTGCAGTGAGATATGAGACGTTAATTTCGAGTGAAATGGTAATTTGGGATGTGAGATGTTAATTTGTACCCAAAGCAAACCAACGGTTGAGAAAGAGAGGAGAAGAAAAGAAAGGGAGGTTTTGAGAGAGGCAGATACGTATTTAACGTATTCGAAAAAAAACGGAGAGAAAGAGAAAAAAAGGGGGAAAATTATACGAAGAGAAACGATTTTTAAAGGGGGGCCTTTATTTTGTGAGGGAGAGAACATTTCACCGTCATGGCTCAGATGAACGAAAAGGGTCCTTACTGAGAGGGGGAAGGACTTGAAGGGGGCAGTTTAACGTCGTGCTTAGGACGTTAAATCGATTGGTGAATTGGTATGTGAAAGAATGAGATGGGGTGGAGATGGCATGTGAAACAATGAGAGTCTGGGGTGGGAGGAATGCGGCTTCGAGGTTCTGCCACGACTTGAAGAGGTAGTGTTCGCTGGCGTTCCTTTTTTACATAACTGGATGATTCCAATTACGAGAATAAGAGAGAAGACCACGTATAACATAGTCTAATGGTGAATGTGGTGGTTGTTTAAGTTCAGGAGGGGTACCTGTTCGTCCTCCTTCTCCCGTGAAATTTTTGCTGCAAATTCGTCCAATTCGTCCAATTCGTCTTCTGGTTTTCCTGGGGATTCTTTGATATAAGGGTCCTCGGGAGGGGGTAGAGTCGAGTATTTAGGATCAGGCTTGGTTGCCAAGAGAGCTGTGACATTTACGTGACGCATGGTATGGGCAAAACTAGAGCTTTGCCTCTCGTCTTGGCCATGTATGATGAAGTTACTGGTTCTGAGATAGCAAGTGGGTTCAATGTGGAGTAACGCTGTCTGATTTAATTCAAAGGACTGAACAGAGTTGTTACACACGACGTCGGCGTTACGGGGTGTCTTGGTGACGTAGATCCAAGTGTTAGGGC
Source organism: Chrysops caecutiens (assembly GCA_963971475.1). Taxonomy (NCBI): domain Eukaryota; kingdom Metazoa; phylum Arthropoda; class Insecta; order Diptera; family Tabanidae; genus Chrysops; species Chrysops caecutiens. The sequence continues at coordinate 44,601,210 of OZ020567.1, read as the reverse complement.
GACAGAGGGAAATCCAGTAAGAGGTACGCTCGGTACAAGTAAGTTGACACTGGGATGTACTATCTACGCCACTCCTTATGAGGGCAATTTCACATTTGAACGGGCTTGACTGAGCATTAAAAATAGAGAATTTTGCTCGACAGGAGAATTGAGAGGCGTCTGAAGATAAACAGTCGTGAAAATCTCTAATGCTCATTTCATAAAAATGCTCCCGGTTAAGATCTATCAACAGGACTTCGGAAGAGGGTTGAATATAGCATAAGGAATCGTTGTAGGTTGCGCGTAATGGGAGAATCCTGAAAGTTTGGTATGTATCTCCGAAGGGTAAGGGTAATTTTAATTCAATGATCAATTTAAAGTTGATTATTGAAGCAGACATGGTAGAGAGCTTGTAAATTAGCCAGATCACGTTGGAGAGAGGATCGAACGGAAGAGTCTTGTGAGGGTCCATTTCCTGTCAAAAGGTAGAGAGGAGGTTTTCCATCTGGGAACGGGTTATAAATGTAGGGTGTAATTTGCCGTGTTTTACATCCGCTAATAGTTCTATTTAGCCCGATTGAGTGGATTGGTACTGGTTTATAACTATAAGAACTGATGAGAGAAGAGAGTTGATTTCGGTAGCCCATTCACTCACATGTATTTGACTCTACACTTTGGAGATTTTGGATTCAAGGGTGGTTAATTTGAAAAATATCACGGCACGATTTTTCCGAATCCCGAGTTTTATTGGTTAGGTTAATGGTCGCGGCCAAAATAGAAGTCTGATTTTTTAGTAGAGAATGTAAGTAGAGTTTTTTTTTGAAGCTTCCTGATTTGCTCGTCGTATCTTTGTGCATCGTCCCCATTAAGAATTCCAAAAAGGGGCTTGGTAACCTTCCCCGACAAAATTAAAAAGGGACCTAGTTTTTCTAAGAGGGTAAATATAATCATATTTTTGTTTTCTATCGCTTCCTCCAAGTTATCTAATTGCGTGATAGCAGAGAGACAGATCGATTTTAAGGGCGTTTTAGAGGCCAACTGGCTAAACATTTGCTGAAGCTTACCCGTGATTCTTAATATTGAGAGGTATTCTTCCTGGAAGGCCGCTAGGTCGTAGTAGGTTATTATCTTCCATTCGCTTGTGAACAGTCTCGTCCTTCCTATTTCTTCGAAGTATAAGCCGACAGTGGAAGTGAAAAGAGTAATTTGGATTCCCAGCTCCCCGCGAGAGAAAGCTGAGACGGTAACGAAGAGGACCGTGAACAGATAAACCTTTGCCCTGGGAACGAAAGGAAGGGGTTTTAGTTTGAGAGAGAACTTAGTTAAGAAATAATGGATGTATGAATTGTTTTAGGTAGTTATTATATACGCGTTTTTCCTTGTTTTTTACTTTTATTATTGAATTTTCGAGGGTATTCACCTGAGTTATAACGTAAGGGCCTTGCCATAAAGGTGAGAATTTGTTGTCCTTTGTTTTCGCTTTTAGAAAGACCAGGTCTCCGAATTCAAGGGATTTTTGTTGTGTTCCCTTGTCGTAGTATTGTTTGGATCGCTCTTTATTTTCTAACGATGTTTGTTTAGCGCTTTGGTGACAGTGCCGGAGTCGCGCCTTGAGTTCATAGACATAACTATCTTAATTGTACCCAATTTCGGAGGAAGACTTTAGATGGTTTGGAACTTCGGCGGGAAAACCGTAAAGGAGTTCGCGTGGAGAAAATTTGGTACTTGAGTGGGGAGTAGTGTTGTACACGAACATGGCGTAAGGAACCCAGGTGTCCCACGACAGGGGATCCTTTTCTATGTAAGAACAGAGGTATTCCGCTAGAGTTCGATGACTTCTCTCTAGGGCTCCGTTAGACTGAGGGTGTTAGGGAGTTGTTTTCAGCCTCTTGATCCTTAGGAGTTTTGAGACTTCCTGAAACACTCCAGCGATTAAGTTAGCACCTGGATCAGTCAAGATGCTTTTAGGTATCCCGTGTCTACATACGATTGTAGTAGTAAACGCTTCCGCGAGGGTGGTTGATTCGGCATTGGGAACAGGGATTGCCTCCGGAAATTTTGTTAAATTATTCTGGAATGTTAGAAGGTATTTATTTCGGGTAGGGGCCCCACAATATCTAAAAAAACTCCTTCGAAAGGCTTGGAACTCACTGAAGTTATTTTCATAGGGATCTTAGGATTTCGCGATACTTTATTTATTTGGCACTGTTTACAGTTTCTGATAAATGTTACAATAGCTTGGGTCATTGTTTCCCAACAAAACTGTTTCTTGATCCTCTTCAAGGTCCGAAATACACCTTTGTGACCTCCCGTGGGTAGCAAATGGAAATCTTTTATTACTTGCTCCCTTTCTTGAGGGTCATCCAAGTACCTAATTGTTTCGACATGGAGTATTGTGTCAATTTTGATCGCGTTACGGATTCTGTCCTAAAGTGTCATTATGGTCTGCAGTTCCAGTTTCGATATTTTCGATTCGCTCAAATCGATACTTAGTAGGGCGTCTAAACGCCGTTCAAGGTTGGTGTCCCTTGTGGGCAAAATAAAGAATTTGGCACGGACAGGCTTAGACAGTAATAAAGAGTCGTCAGTTTCAATAAGGGATGATGATAAGTAGTTGTCATTATTAGTCCTGGCCTTCTTTTGTGCATCCTGGTCCAGGTTTTCAGTGACCTTGGCTTGGTTTCTTGTTATCGCGTATAGGGAGGTGGTGTTTTTAGGGTCATTTCGTTTTCCCGATTTATCAGTCTCAAGAGTGTTCTCTTGTACTTCCGCGGTTACTCTACTTAAGGCATCGGCGTTTGTATTAAGTTTCCCGGCCTTGTGGGTTATCGTGTAGTCGTACTCTTCTAAACGGATTCTCCATCTCATCAATCTTGACGAGTGGTCCTTTAGATTCATTAGGCTTGTGGTCAGTGATAATGAAGAACTTGCCGTTTAGAGCACGACTCGCATATGCAATGGGGTGGTCTCCATCTTCGTCCTGCTGCGAGAGGACAGCTCCTAGAGCTGTCACTGGCATCGGCCGTGACGTAAAATTGTCGCGAAAAGTCGGTATATGCCAGGATAGGAGAGGTTATTAACCGTTGCTTTAAGTTCGTAAAGGCTTCGTCACAAAGGGCATCAAATTTAAAGGGTACGTCCTTCCTTAAAAGGTTGGTCAAGGGCTTGGCGATCTTAGAGGAATTTGGGATAAATCAGCGGTAATACCCGATAAATCCGAGAAAGGCTCTGATATCTTATACCTTTTTAGGTCTTGGATATATTTTGACTGCTTTTATCTTCCCTGGATCTGCTTTAACACCATTTTCCGCAATTAAGTGTCGCAGGTACATGATCTCTCCGAAGAAAATGGCATTTTTCTGCCTGCAGCTTTAGTTTGAAGGCGCGTAAACGTTGGAATACAGCAGTGAGCCTATTGTGTGTTGAGATAGATTGTGGCCATGGATGACTATGTCGTCCATGTGAATGAAGCAGTGAATTCCTTTTAATCCAGACAAAATATTATTCATGGTTTTTTGGAATGTAGCGGGAGCTCCTTTCAGACCGAATGGCATTTGATTTTATTTGTAATAGGGTGTACTGAAGGCTGTTTTTTCCCGATCCCTGTCGTCCATTCTTATCTGGTGGAATCCACTGGCCATGTCGAGCGTCGTAAAATACTTTGATTTCCCAAGTTGGTCCAGTATGTCTGTTATATTTGGCCGGAAATCTACCGCTACTCGCCATCTCTTATTCCCTTGTTCATCGGGTTTTTTCGGAACGAGGAGTAGGGGAAAGTTCCAGGGACTATAGGATGGTCTGACGATGCCTGATTTGAGCATGTCCTGGACTTGGTTATCCACTTCCTTACGATTTGCCTCCGGTTATCTGTACGGTTTAGTGTATATAGGGGGATGATTTGCTTCTACGTCAATTTTATGGGTAGTCGCGTCCGTGTAGGACAATATGTCTCCTTCTAGATAAAATATATCATTGAAGGTTCTACAGATATCCCGAATTGATGTCTCTTCTTCTTCATTACAATGATCCAATTTTACAAGATTCTGCTAGTTTTTTATTCTGCCCTCAATCGGATCTTGGTCGAAGTTTGGAGTTATCATGTCGAAATTCTTCGCATCTAGATACTCTAGGTTTAGATCATGGAGGGGTAAACTAACGTCTTCCTCTGTAGTATTGAGGATTAAGACTTTTACCATTCCATTTTCAGGAGTAGCAATAGAATTGCCTTTATACACTCCGGGAATTACCTCTTTATTCGAGAGTACCGTCTCTGTAGAAACCGAAGTAGGTACTTAGAGGATCGTTTCCGCTCGAGCTGGGATGATCGCGTTGCTTGAGGTACCGGGGTCGAAATGTGGTTGCAGTTTACCGTCCTGCCCAGAACGAATGCCCTTTGGAGAAGATGCTACTGGTTGCAGTTTGATGTCTTGCCCAGGACCCGTGACTGACAAAGAAGATGTGGAAGGAGGTATTAACGAGGGAGGAGTAATTATTTGGTGCAGCTTAACGTCTTGGCCAGGACTATTAACTGATGAGGAAGGAGATATTATTGACTTAACTAACGAGGAAGGAGATTCTGCATTAACTGATGACGAAGGATATATTATTGGTTTAACTAACGAGGAAGGAGATGCTGCATTAACTGATGAGGAAGGAGATATTATTGGCTTAACTAACGTGGAAGGAGATACTATTGATTTAACTAACGAGGAAGGAGATACTATTGATTTAACTAGCGAGGAAGGAGATGCTGCTGGGTGCAGTTTAACGTATTGTCCAGGACGTATAACAGACGGTGGCGGACGAAGTTCCCCCGCATCTGGGAGTTTTCCGGGTTGTTGGAATGCGTAGATGACAGAAAGGGAGGATTCTGTGGTGACAAAGGAGTCGGGGGTTGTGGGTAACGCGATTGTAGGTTATATGGTGGCCTTCTTCTTCGGTTGTCGGCTTCCCTTTTCTGGCATTCGTCAATGGTATGGCCTTTGTTATGACAATAATTGCAGATTTTCGGAATCTGTTTTGGAATAGAGTTTTCAGGGGCTCTGTTCCCGGACGAGAGGTGGTGTATTGTAGATGGGTTAGACCTTTCCTGAAGTTGTACGGAGCGGGGCGGTAAATGGCACATCTGAAACAGGTAGTATTCCTTTAAGGGTTTTGCTGTGGTTGATCTACCCTGAGTTACGTTGGATCCTGTCTCGGGGTATTGATTTGATTAAGTCGCGCCGCGTGCTCTAATACAAATTTGGACATTAAGGCGAGTTTCTTTTCAGAAAAGACCTTGGCAAACATTTGCAGCTGGCCATTTAGCAGCCCGTCTTCAAGGGTTCTGACGGCCTGTGCCTCGTTATGTTTAAGTAGGGATCTCCACAGGACGTCGTCGCTTGTATATTTTCGTGTGGCTTCGTTTAACAGAGTAAAGGTGGTGGTCAGGTGATCTAAGGATTCTTTAACACCCTCGCCAGTTTTCTGCTTTAACTGCCCTAATTGGGTTTGAAGGGTAAATCTGGATAGTCGGGTTTCGAACTTGGATGATAAAGCGGAACGTAGAACAGGCCAGTCGTCAGTGGGGTTATATTTGTACACGTCGTACGCTGGATCACTCAATTTACTCTTGACGAGACCCAAAAAACTTTGATGGTCTGTCCCCGTTGACACAGTGGAAAAAATATCATCCGCACAGGCAAGGAAGCGGTGTAGATCCCTGGTATTTCCAGAAAATTCTGGCAACAGTCGTTATGAATTGGCAAGGGAGAACCCGGACGTTGGGGAAGCATGGTGTAGAATTGAAACCAATCTAGCATTTAATTGGTCCTGAATATTAGGTTTTTGGAAAGGGTATCCGTCTTGCAACCCGTCTCGCAGGAGGTCAAAAGTATTATCATATTGGCCTTGGATCTCCACGGAAGTATTGTGAGTGAAATATGGGTCTTCTTCCTCGTCATCGTTCAAGTCAGCTTAAATTTTGAAGTGGGTCTGTTCGAAGGGTTTCCCAATACTTTTTCAGGGTGGAAATTTTGTTTTGTATGGCAACTTTGCTGGCGTCTCGGAGGAAGTCAGGGGTAATTTGAGAAACGATTCTCCAGATCACATGGATTCTTTCCTTTTGGAGCCTGAGCCTTCCAGGATAAGGGGATTCACTGATTTCAGATTCGGCTTCGGGAGCGTTAGCCTTTTTTTTGAATTTGAGCTGGGGGTATAAACAATTGGCTCGTAGCCTTAGCTAGTAAGGGTCTAGTGAGCCAATCACTAAGGGCTGTTTTCGTGGTCTTGTATCAATCGTGGGCCTTCCCATGGCAGTCGAGAGTAAAATATTCGTGCTTGTCATCCCGTTCGGAGTGATCTTTGAGAAAAATATGGCCCTTTTGAAAATTTCCGCAAGCTTCCTCTAGGAGGCTGAGTTTCCTTTTTGTATAATCGGCGGTTCTTGAAGATTTGGGTGTTGAAGAAAATGTTTCATATTCAAAAATACCCGCCCAGTCAAAGGGTACTTTAAAATTGGTATCGAATTAATAATCAACGAACGCAACCAAAACAGAGTTGTCAAAAATAGGAAAGGAAATAAATGTGACTGAATTTTTGAAGAAGTGGTTTTTCATTTAAGTTGGCTTTAAATAGCAAAAGAAGCAATAATCTTAACAGGTTGTGGGCCCAGGAACGTTTTTGTTCAATTTAAAGTTATAGAAAAAGGAAAATTGTGCTCGATTACGATGGATTTGGCGAAGCACATTACGAAGCTCTCAGGTGCGACCGATTGGCCGGTTTGGAAAAGAAAAATTAGAGACCTGATTGATTATCACGACGGTGCACTCGACGCGTTGGACGGAAAGATTGTCAAACCGGAACCACTGCAAGATGGTGCCTCAACAGCAGAAGTAAAGATGTACAAGGAGCAGAGCCACTTTTTCCGTAAAGCCAACAGCTTTGCAAAATCCATGATAACCACTGCGGTCACGGACTCAGTTTACCAGAAGATCATGGATAAGGAAACAGCCCATGATACGTGGGAAGCCTTGAAGAATCAGTTTGAAGCAACAGCAAAGGACCAGGTTTTTAGAATATGCAACGAGTTCTTCGCCTTTTCTTGGAATGCAGGTAATGATGTATCAACGCACATAGCAAAATTACGTAGTCTCTGGAATGATCTAAATCAAGCTTTGAAGGCTAAAAATGAAAATGAACTCCCAGACTTAATTCTAGTTTGTAAAACGTTGCATATTTTGCCAAAAACCTTTGAAACGTTCCGTCACAGTTGGATGCTCTTGACAAAAGAAGAAGAAAAGACTTTCGATGAATTAACTAATCAAATTGTCATGTTTGAGAGGAACTTCAGACCAAAAGAAAATGACGAAAAGGGGAGCCAGGAGGCTTTGGCTACCACAGCTAAAAGAGAGCATCGTCAGGATTCAGGAGCATCTGGTCGGAGATTTGATACCTGCAACTACTGCAAGAAAAAGGGGCACTGGGTAAGGAACTGTATAAAATGGAAGAAGGATGGACATCCGAAGCCGAAAAGCCAGGATGCTGAACAAGGAAACTGTGCAGAACCAACGTTGACTCTCGTTTCAGTTCACAATGGCGTGTTTGCAGCAGAGGCAAGCTCAGATCTCAACTGGTGGATAGACAACGGCGCAACTAAACACGTTGTGAAGTCTGCGAAGTATTTCGAGTATTTTGAGAAGTTTGAAAATCCTAGTTGGATCAGAGCAGCTGGAAATGAAACCTTGTCAGCTTTGGGCCAGGGCACAATCAGAGTCAAAACGATTGTCGATGGAAAAACACTTTTACTTTTCTTGAAAAATGTGTGGTATGTTCCCAAAATAACAAAGAATCTTTTTTCAGTTTTGGCTGCCCAGGACAATAATCCAAGTAGTCGTTTTGAATCGTCAGCAACAGAGTGCACTCTCAAGATAAACGACAAGATTGTCCTTGTAGGAGCCAGAGAGGTCGGAAAAACACTCTACAGAGCAGCGATCGAGCCCATTCTTCCAGAACGGCACGTCGATGTCAACGTTGCAACCTCAGGTACCTCAATTCTCAACCTCTACCACGAGAGGTGGGGACATCAGGACAAAAAACACGTCAAAGAGATGCTCAAAAGAGAAATGGGCATTGAAGTCAAATTTTAGAGTAGCTTTTGCGAGCCTTGCATCCTTAGGATGCACATCGATTGCCATTTGGAACGAGGAAAACAGCAACGAAGCCAGGGGAATTGATGTCAGGTGATGTTTGCGGCCCATTTGATGATTCTTTCCAGAAGAAAAGGTACCTGGTAGTTTTTAAGGATCATTTCACAAGGTTTCGATACGGGTACATCGTTAAGCAGAAATCAGAGGTCAAAGACGTGCTGCGACACATGGTTTCTCATGCTAAGCAACAAGGGCACACAATTCGGGAATTCCTGAGCGACAATGGAGGAGAATTTGACTGTTCAGAAGTAAGAGAAATTCTTCAGGAAGCTGGTATCACTTTTCGGCTCACCGCTCCCTATACTCCAGAACAAAACGGTGGTGTTGAAAGAGAAAATCGTACCATAGTCGAAATGGCGAGAACTTTCAAGTATTCTAATCCAGAAATAAAATTTCCAGAAGCAATTTGGGCGGAGTTAGTTAGCACAGCAGTCTACATTCTCAATAGGACTGGAAAATCTTCCGTGAAGGGTCTGACCCCTTACCAACTTTGGTTGGGCAAAAAACAAAGAATTAAACATCTCCGAATCGTAGGATCGACGTGCTATGTATACATTCCATCCCAAAAAAGGAGAAAAATGGACAAAAAAGCAGAAAACGGGTACCTGGTGGGCTACGACGGCGACGAGAGATATCGTATTTACCTACGAGAGAAGCATAAAATAGTTGTGTCGAGAGACGTAAAATTTCATGAAAAACTCAGTAATTGTGAATCAAGTGTCAAAATACCTTTCCAAGATTCTGAATCTAAAAACATCGTCGAAGACAAGGAAGAAGAAGAAGTGAGTTCACACAAGAGCGAGGACGAAGACAAGGAAGAAGAAGAAGTGAGTTCACACAAGAGCGAGGTCGAAGACACACTTCAGGAGCAAGACTTGAAAGAAGAAACAACTGAAACAGGAAGCGAAGTGGATTACGAAACCGCAGGAGAAACATGCCTTGACGAAGAAAATGACAAGAGAATAACGCAATCAATGCAGTTGAGGGATCGATCGAAATTAAAGAGACCACAACATTTGGTTGCAGCAGCTGAGAATTTTGTGCTGGAGACTCCAGTTTCCTTCCATGAAGCCATCAACAGTAATATCGAGTGGAAAAAGGCAATGGACAGGGAAATTGATTCCTTACATCAAAATGAAACTTGGAACTTGACTAGACTCCCCAAAGGATCGAAAGCTCTCCCGTGCAAGTGGGTCTATCGGGTCAAAACCAATCCCGACGGAAGTATTGGTAAATACAAGGCTCGTTTGGTCGTTAAAAGATTCGCCCAGAGACGAGGGATTGATTACGACCAAACTTTTAGCTCCGTCGCAAGAATGGAAACAATCCGCTTGTGAAGATTCTCCCTCGACTCTAAGTGTCGTAGGAGGAGAGAATCCCATAATAACACTCTTAAGAGTACACTCCTGAACACCAGTAAAAAGTCGGTTGTTAGACAATTCTAATATTTATTCTCTATACATTTACTTTCCTTACTAACTAACAAGTACAATTTCCACTTAAACTAAGCTGGATCGTTAAGGTTTGGTCGCTGAATTACACCTGGCCAGCTTCTTCGCTTGTCGATATCGTCACCGCTCGTTGTAGAGCCGTTGGAGTTCTTGATCCACCCTTACTCGTTGCTCCCGACCCACAGCCAGGAGGAATCGACGTCGCGTCTCTTCGAGATCTGCCCGGAATTGCGCCTCCTTTCCCGTTCGCTTCCTCGGTGGTAATTTCGGTACCACCGGAGTGGTTTTCTGCAGCGTCCGCCCCTTTATCCTTTCCCGGTATTCTTCTATTGTTAAAGGCCGGGGTCCAACCTTGGGGTTGCGGAGCTCCTCTTGTAGCCCTTGTTTCTTGTCACTCACTGGGGGAGAGTTGCCCAGTGATTACAAAGTATTTACGCTCGATAGGTTCAAAGAACCGTGGTCGAGGCTTAAGCGGAGAGGCTAAGAGCTCTCATCCGCTAGTTCTTTGTTAGCGACGAGGGGTTCATACTCACTTCTTGTTTGGTGATACTGGTATGCTGCCCGGTTGAACGGTCTGATCGTCTTCCTGGTGATGGTACTTGGGTTGCTGGGCTGGTCTTCCTGGCGATCTGGCTCTTCCCGTCGTCTGCTGGTGAACGTCTGTCTAAGGTGACTCGTTGCCTCTCTGAGTAAGACTGACTGCTCCCTAATTTTCCCAATCCTTTTATTCCTGATTTTTACTGACGCCGCAGTCCCTACTCCGTCATTCTTTCCATGGTTTCTTTGACCCAATTTCAAAATCCGCGCCAAGTGCATTTTGCGCACAAACTTTGTGTCGCAATTTCGTAATTCGCGCGCACTGCACATTCTTCTCCAAATGGGTCACTTCGCGTCACGTTGATCGTCACGTTGTTCGATCATTTCGCCATCTAGCGGTGTCTAGTGGAGACGCCTATTTTAGTACAGATTTGTACTAGACGATCGCGACTTGTACTAGATTTGTACTAGATGATCGCGACTTGTGACATGGCATGGTGACTGACATGTGTCATGGCGTGTGTGGTGTTTTTAGGTGAGTATTTTGACGTATTTATGTTTCTAATCTCCTTTCTTTTTAGGATTCCTCGTCCTGGCCCGAACAATTCATCACATTCCTCCCCTCTCTGGAGAACTCCCCCATGGACAAAGTGTTGTGGTGGGTGTCGTGCTTGGTGCATGGTGTTGATGAAGGTTAGTAGTTCGTTGATGGAGACTTCCTTGTTAGATGTGTTTTGTTTCTTTTCCAGGTGATTTCACTATTTCCTCGGTGTTTATGTTGTCGACAATGCGGGTGGAGTTACGTGATTTTCTACTGCTTGGTGGTATCTCTAGTGCAGGACTTTGCGGATGGTTGCAGGTGTGGCGTTCGGTATTACTTTTTTCTGTCTTAGTTTTTCAATAGTGTTAGCTAAATCTCTTCTTCATCCCCTAACTAATTCCTATGTCGTTTTATTTCCCTAACTCCCTAAACTAATCTAATTGAACCTATCCGTTTTACGTGTTAACATTATCTATTACATTTCTCTTAACTTTCTTGTGGTCATGCGACCTTTACCTACCCCATTTCATTCATTTTCCTCACATATTTCTGTTACAATTTTATTCGTGTTTTCCATTACATTTTTCTTACATCATGTTCTTATTGCTTTAGCAAATGTTTACAATTTTTTTTTTCCATTACTCTCTGTTCGATTCTTTTATTTAAATCTACTTTTAACCATATTGGCTTTTACAAATGTTTTGTTTATAAATGTTTATGACTTTAAATGTCTGCTTAAATCTACTTCCTTGTTTTTTATATTTTTTATTGTTTATACTGTTAATGTTTACAATTTTTTAAGTATTTGCTTAAATCTACCTTTTTATCCCTTTTAGTGTTGAGGATGTCGTGTTTCTTGGTGGCTGATTCCGACAAATACTGGTCCGGGTCGTCTGATGTCCTTCTCGGCCTTCCTGCTGGATATGGGTAGGTTGGTTTTTCCCATAAATCTGAATTTTTCCGTACTGGTAACGTTAGTGGTTCTCCGACTAGTGTTTCTCTTGCTAACTTTTTTCTCATTTTAGCAATTTCCGCTTTCAAAACTTGGTCTGGACCATGTTGTTTGACCGGTGTTTTGTCTAACTTCAAGTGGTGATACAATTCATCGGCCTCCCGAAGTACGTCATCCCAGCTGGAGGGAGTCAGCCCCAGCTCATCTACCTCAACTTTGGGGGTCAGGTCTTCCACGACTTTTAGGTTTTCATGATTTTCTACCATAGTTGTCTGGATTCCTTTGTTTCTTGTAGATTGACGTTTGATATCTTCCTCGATGGACAGAACCATGTTACCTATTTTGATGGTTATGTCTTTTGATGCCCCAAACCACTTTATGTGTATGGAATTGCTTCCGCTGTTATGATAGTTATTGGTGTTGATTACGATGGTTGTCGCCTCCTTTCCGTCTACCCGTCCTGCTCGTCGGTTATTTCCGGACATCGTGGGACCCTGGTAATTAGTGATTAAGGCGTTAGTTAAGTTTTTTTTTTTCATTCTCATTTTTTTTTTTTTTTTTCTGGTATATTCGGTTAGGTTGCTTATTATTATTATATATTTTTTTTTTTTTCTTTCTTTTATTGCTATTGCTATTGGTCTTAGGGCTTAGTTTTTCTTTTGAGTATCCTATCGTCGTGGTTAGGGTTCTCGAGGGTGTGTCTGATTTTCCGCTGGGTTGGTTACTGGGTTGGATGAGTCATCCTTTTCATTTTCCGTAAGGATTTGATCTCTTCTGGGGATCGTTATCGGCATTGATACAATTTGCACTCGCCGGGGGCTGGGTCGCGAGGGTTGTGGTGGCGGCTGGCGGCTATTGTTTTTATTCCTGTATCTTCCGTAGATTCTTATCACGATACTAATGGAGATGACCATTAGAAGTCCTACCGTTGCCCCAGTTGTTGTGTGTAACAGGATTTTTTGGTGCCGGTTTTGTTGGCTTTCCGTGATTTTCGTGTCCAAGTCGTCTAGCGTCTCACTAATGCCTTTGAAATGGTCATTTACCGCTACTGGATGCAAGATTTCCATCCGCGCTTCCGTTTTCCGTTTTTTGATCGGTATCTGGTATTTGGAAAAGTCTACGCTCGGCGGTAGAATTTCTCCGGGGTGGTGCATATTTAGTGGTTGTATTTCCGTAATTCGGTATGGTAGCGTGTATTCAGCTAAATGGTACACACATTTATTCTTCAACTCTACTATGCCCAAACCAGTTAGTTGATAGATTTGTTCTTGACTTTCACATTGGCTTATGAGTGGTGTCGATTGTTGTACCCAGTAAAGCCAAGCGTTATCTTGATGCATAAGGATTAGTATGGGTCCCGCGGTGTTCAACACGCGTATCTGACAACCAGTCGGTATTTGGTCAGTAGCTCGGAACAATGCTGATGTACAATCGGTGCGTGTTGGTTTAGCTAGAATTGGATCGCCCTGATGACAAACGCTGTAGGTCGTATTCACTTGAATGCATCGACTTTGATAGTCTAATTCCGTTAATCCGAAGTTCTGTTGGGACCTACTGGTGTTTAAGAAATATGTGGTCCCAATGTCATACAAGTAGTAGGAGTTGTGCCCCGAATCTATCGGTGTCGTGTATACCCTGTTCAAGGTATATAATTGACCTTCCAGTAATGGTAGTTGGATCTGTATGAGGGTGCCTCCCGGGCTTTGTTCATAATCTACGCTAGCGATCTTCTGTAGCGTGATCTGGTCCATGGTTGTTTTTCTTCCCTGTTGGCTTTCAAGGGCCTTGGCGTAGACTTCCAGAATTTCTCTGGTTGGTAGTAACAGTGGGCTCAGTTCCCGTCGGTTTAGTGATTCCATAACTATGAATAAGTCCGTTATTTCTAAATACATCTGCTGTAGTTCCGCCATCATGAATAGTATTACTTCGTTGAGGTCTAGGCGTACTTGTATTACGTGGATTTGGTCGGAATGCTTGTCTATTTCCCCTATCTTGGTGTTGAAAAGCTCGACCTTTCGCGTCAACTTGTTTTGTCTTACTGTCATCTCTTCGTTGGCTTTACTCATAGCCTTTAGGGTGGTTTTCATAACGGTCACTTGTTGTTTTGCCAAGTCCAGAGTGGTTTTCGTGTTCTCTTCCAACTCTGCTAACTTTTGATGAATGTGCTCCGAGTCTTCACTGTCCATGGTTCCGAAGATGCTTTTTATTATTTTTCCCCCTAAATTTATCAGTCCTCGCTTGGTTCGACCATGCGGTGTTAACGTATAATCTGCCCTGTCCATAAGCTCGCGTATTTGTTTTACTCGTTTCCTGATTTCCATTTGCCAATGATAGCAATACTCTTCCCCGACTAAGATGCCCGTGTTGTCGCAGAGATGATGGATCGCGGTTTCACATTCTGCGAGGTATTTCAGGTGTAGTTCCCACGTTGGTGTTGGCAAACGGGTTACGATGGTCCAATGGTCGCGATAAATCTGTACTTTTCTGAGAGGCTCGAACACTACTCCTTTACGAGTAATCGGATGTATCTCGACCGGTGCTGGTTGAGTTGTGGCTCCCAATGTTAGTAGAGTGAGTAGGATGAACATGTCTGGAAAGACAGAGGCGATTTTAGTGAAACAATTTTAACCGGTTGTTATGAACGCGCCGTTTGCGTTTGCCTATCATTATCGTACTGTTAACCGGACTATTTATGGCTACCACTTTGTATGGTCCTACCCAGTGTTGTATCAACTTATTCTTTCGAGCCGCGTTTTTCAGTAGTACCTGGTCCCCTAGGTGGATTTTCAGCGGGTTGGTCTTTTGATCGTAGTACTCCTTCGACTGGAGTTTACCCTCTTCGATGTTCTTCCGGGCTGTTTGATAGGCTCTTTGGAGCTTGTTTCTTAGGTGTAAATAATAGTTTTCATGGTCGTACACCGGCTGTGGCTCTGTCTTTAAGTTGTTCGGCAATGTTGCAGAGAACCCGTAGAGACAATCCATGGGAGTTAGCTTCGTGGTGGCATGCATGCTGTTATTTCTGACGAACATGGCTGCCCGCAAGTGCTCATCCCAATCCGTTTGGTTGTCGTCCACGAAATTTCGTAGATATTCTACCAGTGGCCTGTGGGATCTTTCTAATGCACCGTTGGCTTGTGGGTGATATGGTGTTGTCTCCAGTTTCCGTATTCGGAATAATTTACATACTTCTCTGAACATCTCAGAAGTGAAGTTAGCCCCTTGATCGGTAATAAGTTTTTTCGGGATCCTATACCGGCTTATAATTTCCTCCACGAAGGCTTGTGCTACTGTCTTCGCCTCCATGTTTGGTAATGGTACCACATCCATGAATCGGGTGAGGTCGTCTTCAAAACTTAATATGTATTTATTTCCGCGGGGTGTCTCAGGTAACGGCCCTACTAAATCCATATAGACCTTGTCAAACGGTTGCCGGGCGGTATCCGTTATGATCATCGGTTCCCTATGTTCTCTGCTCAGTTTGTTTAGCTGGCATTTCTTGCATTTTCTTATGTTTTTTTTGATGTCTTTCAACATCCCCTTCCAACTAAATTCTCGTTTTAAACGACTGTAGGTCTTAAATACCCCCTGATGGCCTCCTAGTGGTGCATCGTGACAGTCTCGTAATATTGTTTCTATATCCTGAGGATCCGTTAGCGTTCTGATATGTGGTTTTTCTTTTTCCGGTTCAGGTGCTCTGTTTAGTGATACAAGCTCATTCTGGTCATTCGTTACTGGGTCCTCCCCTTTTTCTTCTCCCAATTGTTCCCTTTGTTCTCTCGCCTGTCTTCGTGTGGTCATTAACACGTCGTAGGGGATTCTACTCAAAGCGTCGGCGTTATTGTTTTTGCGACCCTCCTTGTATTCGATTTCAAACGTGTAATCGGACAATTTGTGCCATAATCGCAATATCCTACTTGTGGGG
This sequence comes from Chrysops caecutiens, assembly GCA_963971475.1. NCBI lineage: Eukaryota > Metazoa > Arthropoda > Insecta > Diptera > Tabanidae > Chrysops > Chrysops caecutiens. The sequence goes on along the minus strand of OZ020567.1, from coordinate 44,585,642 downwards.
TCTTTTATTCGTATCGCCCCTTTTAGTGGTTTATGGTCGGTAAAGACTTTGAATGGTCGTCCATACAGGTAACACCTGAAATTTTTTACGGCCCACACTATTGCCAGTAGTTCTCGCTCTATAGTGGAGTAATTTCGTTCGGCCGCATTTAGGGTTCTACTCGCATAGGCTATTGGTTTTTCCTCGGTGAGTGGTCCCTGTGCCAGTACAGCTCCGAGCGCTTCCCCACTGGCGTCCGTGTATAACTTGAACGGCTCTTTGAAATTTGGGTACCTGAGTACCGGTGGACTTATCAACTTCTCCTTGAGGTGTTCGAACGCTTTTACGCAACTCTCATCCCAAATGAATTTCACGCCCTTCCTTAGGAGTTTGTTGATAGGTGCTGCTATTTTTGAGAAGTCCGATATGAATCGCCTGTAGTAGTTTGCTAGCCCTAGAAACGACTGCACTTGGCGGACGGTTTTGGGCGTCGGGAAATTTCTGACGCTGTCCACTAAACTCGGGTCCGGCTCCACTCCTTCCGTCGTACATTTGTGGCCAAGATATATAATTTCTTTCTTGAGGAAGTTACATTTTTCCACGTTCAATTTGAGGTTATGTGTTCTCAACCGCTGTAATATCGCCCGCAATTTTGTTTGATGGTCTGCTAAGTTTCTACCGTACACGACTATGTCATCCAGGTATACAAAACACTGCAGTCCTTGTAACCCAGTCAACACGTGGTTCATGAGCCGCTGGAACGTTGCTGGAGCTCCTTTAAGCCCAAAAGGCATTCGTTTAAAGGCGTAATGCCCGTAGGGCGTGCTGAACGCAGTTTTATCCCGGTCTTCTGGTTTCATCGCTATCTGATGATAGCCGCTGGCGAGGTCGAGTACCGAAAAATATCGGGAATTCCCTAACTGGTCCAGGATGTCTTCAATCCTGGGCAGTGGGTATGCATCCCCCTCGGTTACTTCGTTCAATTTCCTATAGTCGACCACTATTCGCCATCGTTTCTTTCCATCAGGTCCCGGTTTTTTAGGGACTACTAGCAGTGGTGCGTTCCATTCGCTCCAGCTTGGCTCTACTATATCTTCATCGAGTAACCTTTGGATTTCCTCGGTTATTATGTCTCTCTGTGTTTCTGGCAGGCGGTACATCTTGCACTTGATTGGCTGTTTTCCGGGTTGTATCCGTACTTCGTGCTGTACGGTAGTCGTGTGCCCTAGTTTCTCTCCTGGTAAATGGAATACATCTTGAAACTCTTTAATTATTTTATTTATTTCCCTCCTTTCTTCGGTATTCAGGTCCTTTTCCATACTTATGTATTTCCTAATTCGAGTCTCCCTTTTTTCTTGCTCTGATTCCTCGGCCTTTGTACAGTAAATAAGTTTCTGATCAGCGTCTTCACTGTTTTTTCCCCGTGCTGTCGTTTCTTCGTAATGCCTCAGTTTTACTATCACATTATTAATTTTTACTTGGTGATTGTTAACGTTTAGCACGCTCAATTTTACTTTCCCGTTTCTTGCTTGCACGAGTGCATTGCTAACATATACTCCCGGTATTATCTCTTCCCCCTCGGTTAGGTATTCCCCTTCTCTTTCTGTGGTCATTTCCACACATTTCACCGTTCTTGCTGGTACTATGATATTTCTGGCATCGGTGGTTACGACTTCCTCATTTGACCCACTTTCTTCTTGATTTCCCTCGTCCTCCACCTTGGTGTGAGTATGGGATGGACTGAGACTTCTCCTCCTGGTACGCATCCTACTCTCGTAGTTTTCATGCTTAGTACCTATCTCGAAGAGTCGTTCCAAGTCACTCAGTATTTCCGCTGTAGGCATTACTTCCCCTGTGCTTCCACATATTTTCGGACAGCTTTGCCTGGCGGTGGTGCTGCTTCCCGATTCCTTTGTCTGTCGCATTTCTTCTGACTGGCCAGCGTTGTCTTTACCCAGTGTTTCAGGTTTCTCTCCACTCCCCATAGCAGTGCTACTTTGGTCATCTCGAGTGTTTTCCTCCCTGGTGTGACTACGCTCAAGGCTTGTTCCACCAGCAGCTATTACGTCCACAAAGTGTACGTCATTCCCGTGTTGGTTGCGGTTTTCTTCGAATTTTATGATTGTTCCTCTGCCATTGCTTGTGGGTGGGAATACGAGCTGCTGTGCGGGGCCCTCAATATTGCAATGTTTAGACAGGAAATCGTTACCTAGTAATCCTGTTATGTTCCCATGGTTGACAGTTTCAATGATATGAAACTTGCATGGATAAATCTTATCTAACGTTATGTGTCCTGTTATAGTTCCCTTTGATGAAATTTCCCCTGATATGGTGTTGAGTCGGATAATTTCTTTCCTATTTATATCTTGTTTCCTTTCTTCATTAATTTCTTCTTCTTTTATGAGACTTATTTCCGCTCCCGTGTCTATTATGAACAAATTTCTACTTCTTTGTGACACATTTAGGGGTAGGCTTACTATAGGTATTTCTGGACACGATCCACACCGCCTTTCTTTATCTGTTAGTGGCGACTCGCGGTGTGTCCAGTCGCCCCCTCGCAGTTTTCCGAGGACCTGTTTATGGTTTGTTTTTCCAGCTGTAATCGTTCCCATCTCTCCTTCAAATAACATCTGCCTTCCGTATGTCCAAGCGCCAGACAGAAGTTACACTTTTCTTCCGTATCGTTTGCCGTGGTGTGATTCACCTGGCGACCCCTATATCCATTTGGACCTGGATTTGTTTGGTTCCTACCGTGCGAGTTGCAGTTTTGTGCTGTGTGACCATAGGCCTTGCAACTTATACAGAACGGTGTCATTTGTTTTGTGCGACACTCTGCCATTACATGTCCCTCGCGGTTGCAGAAATGGCATCTTATCTGTCGGCGATCCGGTCTGCCTCGTGGACTCCCCTGATTCCCACTTCGATAGTTATTCCCAGCCGGTTGGAAACTATTTCTGCGTGTTTGCTGGTACTGTTGACCCCCATTCCTGTAGTTCTGAGGACCTCTCTGATGGTACTCCTGCTTGATAACAACCGGTTGCTGCGGCCGTGGTGCGGGCATGTAGAAGTTGGGTTGGGTTGGTTGTTGCATCGGGCTGGCGACGTCCTGTTGCGGCTGCTGCATACACTGCTCCGTCTGTTCAAGTCTTCTGACCTTAGCCCCTATCGCCTCCAGCGTGTTCTCGACGTCTTGTAAGAGATAGAACTTGTAGTTCGAATTTAGCACCCCCATTTTGAAACAGTGTAGGCCTACTTCCTCTATTTCGGCTTTTAATCCATCTCCTCCATTAGGGTACTGCACGTCTGCAGCGTTCTTACAGGCAGCAATGAGGTCTTTCACCCTATTAAAATACCCCAATAACGTCTCCGTTGGTAGCTGGTGAACATTTCGAAGCTGAGTGTTCAACGTGATGTAGGATGCTCCCTGGAGTAGGTTTGCCCTCAATGTTGAAATTATCTCGTTCAATGTGTCGGTTCCACCTGCTTGTATCACTTCGAGTGCCCTGCCTCTTAATCGTGTTGGTAGCAATCGCGTGAATAATACTTTATCTGGAACCTCTGTGAGAATTTCATATCCTAGGTGCGCGCAATTTATAAATTCGTTTACCTCACATTGCTTGCGGGGCCCATCCTCTCCAGTCAAAATTGGCACATTGTTGTGAAGTATGCTATTCACCAGGGTTATGTTGGCCATCTTTTTAGTTTCTTCCTCTATTGTATTCTCTTCTCCCACTACCTCACTATCTGTATGCCGTCGTGCTCTTTGTTGTCTGCTATCGCTACAACCAGCTTTTTGTTCTGTTGTACTCGATTCGCCTACAGTCTCACTATCTGTATTCTTCCGGAGTTTTCGTTGCTTGTTACTACTACCTCCGGGGTCGGAATTAACTGAGTGTGTTCGGATATATCGCCTCCCGTTCCTAAGTGATACTACTTCTCGTAACAGGGGTCTTTGGACCTCTTCGTCGTTTTCTTCTGGTACTACGTTATCCACTGCTTGCACCCGTTTGTCCTCCTGTTCTTCTGCCTGAGGTTCTGCGTTATTCTCTTCCGTGCTGAATGCGAGTTCTACTTCTTGTTTATTAGGTGAAGCACCCGTGTTTGTGTTGTTTTCGTTGGTGTTTTCTGGGTTTGTGCGGTCTTCCCCGCTGAGTGTGCCACCGTCTTTATTTGTGTTATCTCCTTCTGTGGATGCCCCACTAACAGCTAGTGCTTCCGGAATTTCCTCGATTTCTGTTTCCAATGTGAAGGAGTTTATTGTTTCTAAAAATTTCCTTAATTTTTTATTCACCGGAATTTTGGGTGTAGACGTGGCCATATATTCCGTTACTCTGTTTTTGCGTTGTTAACTCTATCATTGTCCTCTTATTATTCGCTTATTACTATTATTATTATTATTGTTTCATTCGTATTTATTTTTTTTTTCTTTGTATATATATTTTCTTTCCTTGTTTTTTTTTCTTTATATATGTATCTTTTTCTTTTTCTTTTTTTTTTCTTTTATTTTTTTTTCTTTTTATATATTTTTTTTTCTTTTCTTTTTTTTTTTCTTTATATATGTATCTTTTTTCTTTTTTTTTTCAGATTATTACGTCGAGTGTACAGCTGTTTCTTTCATACATTAATTCAACTACTCTGTTACAATGTAGATTCTCCATTAATTTTCATACATTAATTCAACTACTCTGTTACAATGTTTCCAATTATACAATTAAATGTTTGATTTTTTCTATTATATAATTTCTTTACCTTATTAACCTAAGTCTTTTAAGTTCCCTATAGTTTTCTCATTATCTTATCACTAATTGCTTGTGCTCAGAAGTGTATTTACTCTTTTTTTTTTTCTAAGTTCATCAAAATTCTCTCAACCGAACAATTTCTAACGGTTGGCTAATTATATTTACTATTTTTATTTCTCTGAAAAGTTCTCAAATTCTACTCTAACCTCCTCTTAACCAATTTGCTAGAGGTAGGTCCGAAAAGCGGCTGCGCCAAATTTATGTGAAGATTCTCCCTCGACTCTAAGTGTCGTAGGAGGAGAGAATCCCATAATAACACTCTTAAGAGTACACTCCTGAACACCAGTAAAAAGTCGGTTGTTAGACAATTCTAATATTTATTCTCTATACATTTACTTTCCTTACTAACTAACAAGTACAATTTCCACTTAAACTAAGCTGGATCGTTAAGGTTTGGTCGCTGAATTACACCTGGCCAGCTTCTTCGCTTGTCGATATCGTCGCCGCTCGTTGTAGAGCCGTTGGAGTTCTTGATCCACCCTTACTCGTTGCTCCCGACCCACAGCCAGGAGGAGTCGACGTCGCGTCTCTTCGAGATCTGCCCGGAATTGCGCCTCCTTTCCCGTTCGCTTCCTCGGTGGTAATTTCGGTACCACCGGAGTGGTTTTCTGCAGCGTCCGCCCCTTTATCCTTTCCCGGTATTCTTCTATTGTTAAAGGCCGGGGTCCAACCTTGGGGTTGCGGAGCTCCTCTTGTAGCCCTTGTTTCTTGTCACTCACTGGGGGAGAGTTGCCCAGTGATTACAAAGTATTTACGCTCGATAGGTTCAAAGAACCGTGGTCGAGGCTTAAGCGGAGAGGCTAAGAGCTCTCATCCGCTAGTTCTTTGTTAGCGACGAGGGGTTCATACTCACTTCTTGTTTGGTGATACTGGTATGCTGCCCGGTTGAACGGTCTGATCGTCTTCCTGGTGATGGTACTTGGGTTGCTGGGCTGGTCTTCCTGGCGATCTGGCTCTTCCCGTCGTCTGCTGGTGAACGTCTATCTAAGGTGACTCGTTGCCTCTCTGAGTAAGACTGACTGCTCCCTAATTTTCCCAATCCTTTTATTCCTGATTTTTACTGACGCCGCAGTCCCTACTCCGTCATTCTTTCCATGGTTTCTTTGACCCAATTTCAAAATCCGCGCCAAGTGCATTTTGCGCACAAACTTTGTGTCGCAATTTCGTAATTCGCGCGCACTGCACATTCTTCTCCAAATGGGTCACTTCGCGTCACGTTGATCGTCACGTTGTTCGATCATTTCGCCATCTAGCGGTGTCTAGTGGAGACGCCTATTTTAGTACAGATTTGTACTAGACGATCGCGACTTGTACTAGATTTGTACTAGATGATCGCGACTTGTGACATGGCATGGTGACTGACATGTGTCATGGCGTGTGTGGTGTTTTTAGGTGAGTATTTTGACGTATTTATGTTTCTAATCTCCTTTCTTTTTAGGATTCCTCGTCCTGGCCCGAACAATTCATCACACGCTCAGTGTTGAGTGTTGCAGCCAAAAATAATATGTTTCTGGTTCAGTTCGACGTCTCGACTGCCTTTCTGTACGGCGAATTAGACGACAAGGAGATTTATATGCAACAACCTGAGGGATATGAGCAAGGACAGGGGCTTGTTTGCAAATTGAAAAAGAGTCTCTACGGGCTTAAGCAAGGGCAGAGATGTTGGCAAGAACGCTTCGGAGGTTTCCTACAGAAACATAATTTTCAAGTTAGCAAGGCGGATCCATGTCTTTACATCAGGGAAAGAAACGGTAAAAAGATTCTACTCGTTGTTTACGTAGATGACGGACTCGCTGCAGCAACAGATACTCAAGATTTAGAAGAATTATTGAACGAATTAAAATCAGAATTCAAAATAGTTTCAAGCAAGGCTGAATGCTTCTTAGGACTCGAAATCAAGAAGCAAGAAAACGGACTCAAAATTGGTCAACAAGGTTATGCCACGAGGATTTTGGAACGATTCAGGTTTCTGGATTGCAAAGCTGTTTCGACCCCACTTCTCAAAAGTTCGAAAATTCCGGCAGCAGGGAAAGAATCAGAGACAACTGCGTTCCCTTATCGCCAAGCCATCGGAGCTCTCATGTATCTCATGCTTGGAACTAGGCCAGACTTGGCTTTCAGCATCGGATTTCTTTCAAGAACGCTTGAAAATCCTACAAACGAAAACGTTGCGCAGGTGAAAAGGGTTTTTCGCTATATTTCCGGAACTATCAACCTTGGTATAGTCTATCGGAAACAAAAGAAGGGAATCCTTGAATGCTACAGCGATGCCGACTTTGGTGGTTGCACAAAAACCGGGAGATCTACTTCAGGGATCATCATCATGTTTGCGTCGGGAACCATTTCATGGAAAAGTCAAAGACAGGCAATGGTGGCCATTTCTACTACAGAGGCCGAGATCGTAGCAGCCAATGAAGCTGCGAAAGAAATTATTTGGTTAAAAAGATTGTTTCAGGAAGTCGACATGTTGGACCGAGCCCCGATTCTTCAGGTTGATAATGCTGCTGCCATGAAGTTAGCTCAAAACCCGGAATTCCATCGTAGGACCAAACACATAGCCAACAAGCATTTCTTTATCAGAGAAAAAATTGCTGAAGGGAAATTTGGGATCCAACAAATCCCAACTGAGGAACAACTCGCTGATATGATGACAAAGCCAATCCTCAGTACTCGTCTCCGAATTCTTTGTAACAAGATTGGACTCTCTTAAAAATAGAATACACAGAATCATTGAATTTTCAAGTTTGTCAATTGAAATGTTATTTTTGAATTCTCACAAGGGAAAGTGTTGAAGAAAATGTTTCATATTCAAAAATACCCGCCAAGTCAAAGGGTACTTTAAAATTGGTATCGAATTAATAATCAACGAACGCAACCAAAACAGAGTTGTCAAAAATTAGGAAAGGAAATAAATGTGACTGAATTTTTGAAGAAGTGGTTTTTCATTTAAGTTGGCTTTAAATAGCAAAAGAAGCAATAATCTTAACATTGGGCGCCTTACTGATGTTGTTATATAATTTGACGATCTCTGAATTGATTTGCATTTGCCCAAGGCACAGATCGTGAAACGTGGGGGGAGACATTATTAAGATCTTTGAAGGGTACTGTTGAGCAAGAGCTGTCTGAAGACCAAGGCTGACGTTCGAAGATTGAATAATGCACAATTCGTGAAGGCTAGATCAATGGAAGTTGAGGAATTTGCTGGAAACTTAAATAACTAACGGGTCGAAATCAAAGAAATTAATTAAGAAATTAATTAATTAAGCACTTGAGCATTAAATGGATTTAGACATCAAATGCAATTAGAGATTTGTTGGGTTGATTTGAATGATTATTATTAACGAAACTAACGGACTTAAAAAAAATAAAAAAGGTGTTGAACAGTATTTGCACAGCAGTAGCAGTACAGTACCAAGGGATTTGAATGTCCTATAACAGGGAAGGCGCGTAACAGAAAACAACATTTGATTGAATTTAGATTAGATCTTTGAGGTCGTTTACATTCGTTGCTTACCCGAGTATCTCTTCAACAAATCAACGAAAAGGATTTTAAATTAAAAAAAAAATTTTTTTTGCATCCATTTCGAGCATATCGGTTCGCAGGATCTTTGAAGACAGTGCAGTCGTTCGGGTAAAAGGGGACAAACACACAAGGATTAAGGTTAAGATTATCAGAGTAATAAAACCTGATCGCAACGGGAAATTTATCGCGCATGGGACCCAAAATGTGGCGTCAGCATTTTAGGCTGGAAGCGGACGGGTTCCCATGAAATGTTTTTTTTTCTTTTCGCAGGAAGGGGAGAAAAAATGGAACATGGGTGACTGGGCGTAGGCTCAGTCGCAACATCATCACCGATTTCAAACGAAATTTCCATACGCAAACCCAACACCCAACCACACCTGATAAAATAAAACCATTCACACTAGAGAGCATAAAAGACATGCAAAAGGAACGGAAAATATCCTAGACAGGATATAGGACATGCTAGTTAGCAGAAAAGATGAGACAGAACAAAGGACATTCAAAAGAACGGAAAAATACACACATTAAAAAGGATGTGCTAAAAACACGTTCGACGCAGAGGATCCACGACACAACTACGAAAGAGTCGACCACTACACTCCCTCTTTTTCGTTCTTCTAACCAAAACCCTCAGCATGTATGGACAAGCCATAAAGTAGGCTTTGTCAATGTGTGCAAGGTAGGCCATCGTCTTTCGATATTCTGTGTAGTGAAGTACGGAAATGCATAGTACAAGCCATGAAGCAGAATTGCATACTACCACATTTATAGGGCTCAGACTACTATGGCCACATGGAACAATATGAAATTTCATATGGAAAATGAAATTTTCAAATGTGTAACAATGAAAATCGCTTTTTGACGTGATAACGTCTCATAAATCGATGGCCGGCTGCACACATGAAAAATCGTGACTCATTGTCACGTTCCGCCTGAGGTGAGCGGACGAATGAGAGATTCATACATTAGTTTGGACTCATGAGAGATTCTTGAATCCACACTAATGCACGTATGAACGAATCTCTCATGAATCCCGCGCGTATAGTATAGTTTGGATTCATGAGAGCAAAACCCCCTGGATGTAGTGGTCTTGACAAGCCATGAAGCAGATTTTGCCTATGTGTGTGTAAGGGCCGTCGTCTCTCGATATTCCGCGTAATGAAGTACGAGAAATTCATCGCGTTTTTTATTTCGTCCGCGAATTTCATGTAATTTAAGTGTTTAAAGTGGTTATTTCAGATAAAATTTATGATGAGTGCTATTGTAAAAGTATTTGTAATTAATATAAAACAAGTTCTAAATCGAAAAATCCGCCAAACGCGCACAAAATTGGATATTGTCGGCGATATAAATTTTGACGTTTGTTGTTTTGTCGGTAAACAAACGCAAATATTTATTAAAGTTAGTGTTTGTGATTCTAAAATAGTTTTGTTTTGTTTGTTTTGTTTTATTGTTTATACACCAAAAAATAATATATATTACATAATATTAATATTAAGTAATACCTCAGAGGTAATTGCTTACCTTTTCGAGGTTTGGTGTAACCTTAAAACTACTTATAACTACTTATAGACAGAATACGAAAATTATCTGTTATTGTCTAGGATATAGTGTTTAGTTCAATTTTTCAATCTCAACAGTTTACTTGAATCCATTTTTTAAGCTTATTTTTTATACATCCTTTACTATTCAGAGTTTTTAATTCTTTCGGAAGTGAGTTAAATATACATAAGGCTCTTACTTTGCTGTTTTTGATACTAATAGTCTTATTTCTTTTTGGTAAAATTAGGCTTTTATTCCTTGTGGTACTATTAGACTGTAAATACTTATTTTTCAATTCATTGTAATTTTGTTTTAAAGATTCATATGAGAAAAGTTGATCTAGTTTTAAAGGGTAGCTAGTAGCGTTATACCTATTGTTATTAATTATTTTTAACACTTTATTTTGTCTATCTTGAAGCAAATTTAAGCGGCTCGAGTATGCTCCACCCCATGCAATTATTCCATAGCTTATAAGGCTATGAAACAGCGCATTGTAAATCATGTACAGTGTTTCTGTGTTTAGTATTCTACTAAGCTTATAGAAAATGAACGTCAAATATTTAGTTCTATTTAAAATATATTCTATATAAGCTTGCCATGTAAGCCTATAATCAAATACAACCCCTAAATATTTACATACTTCAACTCTTTTCAATTCTTTTCCTTTTACAGAGATATGAAATTGTTTAGGCACACTTATTTGATAACTACCGAATGTCATGTATACCGTTTTATCGACATTCAGTGTCAATTTATTAAAAGCTAACCAGTCGCTTACATCACTGAGGTAGTTATTCATATTATTTTCTACTTCGGACCACTTTTCCCCATAAGATATTATAGCAGTATCATCCGCAAATGACAATATAGTTTCATTAGGCATATTTTTTAATAAATCATTTACATACAGTATGAATAGAAGTGGTCCAAGTATAGTCCCTTGAGGCACCCCTACTACAACCTCACAAATATCACTGGCAACTCCATTAACTTTAACTCTTTGTTTTCTACCTCTAAGATATGAAGCCATGAGTACGTGTGCATTTCCCCTTATCCCGTACCAATATAATTTATCTAATAAAATTTGGTGATTTACTGTATCGGATGCTTTGGCTAGGTCTAGAAATGTTACTGCAATAAGGTCATTGTTATTTATTTTACTATATATCAGATTTGTTAAGAAGCTTAGAGCGTCTTTAGTTCCCGTGTTTTCCATGAAACCGTATTGTCTGTCCGAAATTAATTTATGTTTTTTTACAAATTCTAGCACTCTGCGATAAAAAATTTTTTCCAGTATCTTTGCCCAGTTAGAAATCAAGGAAATTGGCCTGTAATTGATCATCTTACTTTTTTCGTTCGCTTTGTGTACCGGAATAACATCAGCGTGTTTGAAAGCATTTGGCCATATAGAGTTCTCAAAAGAAAGATTAACAATGTGAACTAAAGGCTCTGCAATGTAATCCGAAATGGTCTTGATAGTCTGAGCGTTAATGTTATCCACCCCTCCATTTTTCAGTTTTAGACTGTTAATAATTCCAACCACTTCATCATAGTTTGTGGGCTTAAGGAAGATCGTAATAGGGTTATATGGTGGCATTTTAATATTTTGATTAATTGGGTGTTTGATTTTATCACTGAGCTTCGAACCAATACAGCTAAAGTATTTATTAAAACAGTTCGATATTTTTAACGAATCCAGAATCTTCGAATTGTTTTCACTATATATATAGCTTATATCCCCAGATCCATTAGACTTTTTGCCTAATTTATTATTAATAAATTTCCACAGATTTTTCGAGTTATTAATGTTACTTGTAACTTGTTGCCTATCATATAGTTCCTTAGCTTCTTTAATAACTTTACCCAGTAATTTTTGATATTTCCTGTAATCTTCTTTGAGTGCTAAATTATTTGGTTCCAATTGCCACATTTCATACAGTAATTCTTTCTTTTTACAAGAAATTAAAATACCTTTGGTAATCCATGAGTTTCGCGGTTCATATTTAAGTTTTCTTCTTGACTTAGTCTTATGCTTAACAATACATTGTGTAATTTTTCCTATTAGCAGTTCAGCTGCAGCATTGGGGTCTTGCATTAATAATATAGCACCCCAATCTGTTTTTCCAGCGTTAACTCTTATTTTTTTATAATTTATTTGATCCAAATTTTTAATTTTTTTACCCAGTATACATTTTTTTAATTTAAGAAACAGAGGGTAGTGATCAGTAATCATACTTGTAAGTTTATATGCTTCATAATCTACATTAAGATTTTTAATAAAGATATTATCAATGCAGGTCCCCGTTTTGTTATTATGTTCAGATGGTCTGGTAATATTTTGAAATCCTGGAACAAATCCATTTTCAAGACAGATATGTTGTAGCTCAGAACTATACATGTCATTTACTAGTAAATCTATATTATGGTCTCCTATAATCAGATGATTCTTAGCTTTTCTTTTAGAGTTAATATAAATCTTTAAGTTTTGTAGAAATTCACCCTTGGGTAAGTCATGTGATCTATACAAAGCGGATATTTCTAGTTTTGAACCATCATCTAAAGTAATGCAAGAATTGAGTACATTTAACTTTCCTACAGTTATAGATTTTGTGTTTTCATAAATATTGTCTTTAATATACATTACCACACCATCTGCAATATTCATCTTTTCATTATTATAAAATACTTTATAGCCCGATATGTTGAAATATTCATGATATACTAGATTCCATGTTTCAGAGCATACTATGATACTTGGCCTAACATCTAATCCTTGTATAAGAAGTTGCAAATTATTAAAATTGGCATTTAGACTTCTTATGTTAACATACATGATTAAATCAATATTTTTGCTAATATTCTTATTGAGAGAATCGATGTTTTTACAAATTTTTTCCTGCTTAACAAAATCATTTTGATAAGTTTCAATTAGATCTATACATGCATCAAGCTTACTCATATTAATTACAATATATTATTTTACTAGCTTATCCTCACTATTTATTGCAGTTGTCCCTAAATGATTCCTGTGGCCTAAAAGGATAGTTTGTTGAACTAACGTGTCGCTCCCACCGCATTCTGTACGTTTCACAGTTATTCTTGTCGTCTGCCGCATGCCGCGTATCTCTCTTTTTCCGGAGGTATTTGTTAGCGCTTGCACAGTTAATGCACGATAAAACATCTGTACTACAAGCGGATCCTTCATGATTGTGAGCACATTTGACACAAGTTGGGGGCCCATCATTAGCCCTCTTACACCTTTTAGAACTATGCCCATATCCACAGCATATTTTGCAGTTCAAGTCGTTAAAATCATCCAGAGCTCTGCAATTCTCATATCCAACAAAAACTGATCTATACTTCATAATTTTAGCATAAGCATCCGGGGTCACCTCAGCTATGCAGGCTATTTTTCCGTTTTTCTGCTTAAACACATGGACTATATTAAAATCTTTCCCTGCGAAGCCATTTCTGGCAATTATGTCCTCATTTAATTGATTTTTATTAAGATCTGAAGAAATATTAATAACCTTGATTTGTGGATTTTTTTTATGAGTTAATATTACAGATAAATTCTTTCCGCAAGTATTTTGTATAATATCGGTGATGATTTTAGAGTCTTGATTATTGACACATTTCACAATTATCTTATCCTTTTTAGATTCACTTATGTTTAAAACTTTCGCACTCTTTTGATTCGCAATTTGTTTCTGAACTAAATGCATAACATTTCCACTATAATTGTTTTTAGGTTGAATAACAAGCTGTACCGTTTCCTGTGCTCTTTTTATTCCGTTTGACAATACCGTTGAATAATTTGTTGCAGTCAAATTTACCGTTTTTTTTTGTTCAGCAATTCTCATATGGTTGTTGTGTTCTCTGAGTTCTTTGTTTTGTATTTTTAGCTCATTATTGATTTCCTTTAGAAACCTGTTTTCCTGCGTGTACAAAGCGCAATTCGGGCATTCATCGCAAATGTCAACACCATCCCCGCGACGACGTTTTTTAGACGATGAAGTAGATTCACAATCAGAATATACTACGTTAACTTCAGAGTTTACATCATCATCCATATCATTATCTTGAACTGTTTGTCCATTTTTAATATTTTGGATATAAGTTGTTAAAAGCACTACTTTTTTATTTTGAATTTCCATATCTATGCACTCACTCTTTTCCGATTTTTCTAGCGTGTTATAAGGTATGTCACCATGCGCCGGACATATTATGATATTTGAGGTAATGTAGAAACCCTTTCTTGATTTTACTTTTGCATTAAAATCGGATCGGCACCACCCTTTATCACATAACAGACATATCACAATTTTACAGTCTCTGGTTGGATGACACTTCAACTTGTTCAAGTCTGGCGGTATATCTCGTGCGTCCACACTCGACCAGGGCATTGCGAAACAAAGAACCGTACCGTGTACCGTATACCGTAACAAAGAACCGTACCGTATTTCTAAAATTCAAATGAATCAAACAAAGACGTCGTATCTGGTGAATTGTCCACAACTTGAAAAACGATTGTTCTGTCTTTGAATCCTTTGTTTTATTTCTTTTCTTTGCTGCTGATATTTATTTATCAACGTTGAAATAATATTTTTATTAATAATGACATAATAAAAAATAATAAAATAACAATTAATTGTGATGGTTTGAATATAAAGTAAATTATGGCAATATATAAATTGCTAAAATTAAATTGTTTTTATATGCTGAACTTGTGAAAATATGTAACAATTTAAATAAAACGTTTATAAATGTAACATGTTAAAAATGATTTATGTAAATTTCAATTTTTTATAATAAAGAAAACTTGAAATAGAATAACAAGTGGTGTTTTATTTAATTTTTCAGGTACAAAAATTGTTAAGATTTCATATATATATTTTATAATTTTAATTTTTTTTATTATTTTTTGTTGATTTCCCTTGTTATTGTTTTATATATCGTATATTTGGTTTTTGTTTTGTTAATTTGTAAATAACGCAATTTTCTTATTCAATTTTTATACATGTGAATTTTTTTTCCTGTATAATTTAATTTTATTCCACTTTTCTGTATATAAATATATTTTAATACTTATTTCTATATAATTGTATTCATTTTTGTATATAAAAAATATCATAAAATGAATAACAAAGTGAATTTAGTATAAAATATTTGTGTTTTTCAAAATTCCCGCAATGAAAATTTCATTTCTCGTATGAAATTTCATATTCTTCGATGTGGCAACCGGCCCTCTGATGCTAAGGGTGTGGTAGTAGAAAAGTCTGGTTCATGGCTTGTATTACTACCACATCCAGGGGGTTTTGATGAGAGATTCGTTCATACGCGTATTAGTGTGGATTCAAGAATCTCTCATGAATCCAAACTAATACGCGTATGAGATTGGATTCATGAGAGAGTCGTTCATACGCGCATTAGTGTGGATTCAGGAATCTCTCATGAATCCAAACTAATACGCGTATGAGATTGGATTCATGAGAGATTCGTTCATAAGCATAATAGTGTGGATTCAAGAATCTCTCATGAATCCAAACTAACACGCGTTTGTACGAATCTCGTATTCGTCAATCTCTCATTTGTCCATACACGCATTAGTGTGGATTCAAGAATCTCTTATGAATCCAAACTAATACTCGTATGAGATTGGATTCATGAGAGATTCGTTCATACGCATATTAGTGTGGGTTCAAGAATCTCTCTTGAATCCAAACTAATGCGCGTATGGACGAATAAATAAATTGTTAATACATAGCATATTGTTACTTATAATTAATCTGCATAATTTAAGTAAAAAAATTTATCGAAAAAATTTACATTTTCAATTAGCTCCTTCTTTGTATTATACAAAATAATGATAATTCAGTGAAAATAATTCAATTCAATTCATAAAAGTAGGCAATTTTTCATCAATGCTTTCTTATGACGTTATCACGTAAAATTATCGTCCGTAAACCGACTTTACATACAACCAATATTTTTTTTAGTAATTCAATGAATTTTATTACTTAAGAAAATGAATACACTTGTATATAAAGCAGTATTAATATATACCATATAATCAGAATAAAATTAAATTATATAGGAAAATGATATCAGATATACAAAACTTTAATTACAAAATTACGTTATGGACAAATTAACAACAAAAAGTAATCAAATATACGATACAAAAGACAATATAACGAGAAATTCACAAAATATAATAAAAAAATTAAAATTATATTGTAAGATTCCTCCTTGTTTGTTTAAAATTACTGGGATCGTTTCGCGGAGTTCCGCTCAGATCAAGCAGATCGAGTTGGAATTGTAAAGAGAGGTAAAAATACTGAGAGACTGGGAATAAACGATGTACTTCTTAAGTTTTAATTAACTTTATTAACGTAACTACCGTTACAGCAATACGTTACTTACTGACTTTCAATCTAGATTTAACGGGGTTCTTATACTTATTTTGCAGTGCTAGCGCAGCAATAAAAGTGTTGTCACTTCGAACTTTCCCATCAGAATTCTTTCGATGAGGCAACATCTAATGAGGTCAGGTCGTTCTGCATTGGTTTGTACATTACATTATAGGTGGGAGCGGATCCAGACGATCAACCGATCGTGGGAAACTATGGAAGACTGGCGGCGGAGCCACACAGTGGTCAGCGTGGGAGTGGAACGAAACGAAATGGAACGGGATGTTCAGGGCAATAAAACCTTTTTGTGCCTCAGGGGAATAAGACCTTTTATCTTCGGTCCGGATGGGAAAGTTAAATTTGTTTAATTAGTTTCGCGTATTGCTGCGTAGCCTCGTTTGGTATATTACACCTCCCCCCCTTTCGAAGAGAGGTTTTTCTTGTTTTTTTGAGAGCAAGAAAAATCTCTCTTCTGTACATCAATAACTTAGAATCTACTTTTTTTTTAATTTTAACTCTTTAACATATTCAATGTATCATGATTTTACCTAATGCTACTTGATCTACACCAGCTACCTTTATTACTTTATCCACTACTTTATTATGTTATTATGTTTGTCAAAAACTATTACGAAATTATTACTCAAATACTTCATATGGTCCTTCAAATAGTGGATCCATTTTCCTTCCATTTTGTATTTTTATAAAAACTCGTTCCCCTTTCTTTATGTTTAGTGTGTTACGATCTTGATTCTCCGTATTAATTCTTTTGGATTTTGATTCTTGTAAATATTGTCTTGCTTTTATTATACTGGATTGTAGCCTATATTTTAGTTTTTTTGCATAGAGATCATGATTGTACATTGGATTGGGACGTTTGTTTGGCCTTTCCGTAAATGCCGAGGGAGTTTTCCCGAATACAAGCTCAAATGGTGTATACCATGCACGGTGTTTGGAGTTGTATTGTAGCAATACGCGTAATAAGGGGTCCACTTGGTGCCAATCGTCGTGATTTTCATTTCATTCATTCAGGCATTTGTGATTCCGTTCTAAGGCCCCTATTTTTTCTGGATGTCCCGCAGTTGCAAACAATTGGTTGATATGTTGGTACTCACATATTTCTTTAAATAAGTGATTTTACTTCTCCGTTCATAAAGCACCCCCAATTTAGCTCATTGGCCCATATTTGAGAATGACATCATTCACCACAGCTTTTGCTACAGTATTTGCTTCTTTGTCCTTTCTTGGTATGACCACAACATATTTGCTTAGATCACATTGTAATGTTACTGCATATCTATTATTGTTAGCAGTTTTAGTGAAAGGTCCTACGGTGTCTACTGCGTGGTTGTTAGCTGCATAGGTTCTTTAGTCTCGACCTGATGCTTGTTCCTGGAGCATTTTTTCGCAATTATTTACGTGTTTCGTTTAGTTTTTTATACATTCGGGACTGGCCTAGATGTCCTCCTGTGGGTTTATTATGATATTGATGCAATATGTCAATGTAATATTATTTTTTCTTTATCTGATATATGTATGAGCGGTTTATATATGTTTATTGAAACGTTTCTTAGATTACAGTTGCATATATCCTTGAATATAGAAACATTTACATAATTAAACATCTGACTTTCTGCAGAATGTTTCAGAGTTCCATTCTGACTTTGATAATAAATTTCTTCATCCAATATTCGGACTTCACGCTCTAGTGCGGATTCCATGGATTCATTTACATATCTTCTTAATAACCGCTCCATTCGAATAGACTTGCCATTTTGAATTATGAAGTTTAGTTCATTGTTTGCGCAGCCGTTCGCCATGAACTTTAATTCCACTATATTTTTTAATGACTCAGATGGAAATGTTTCTAGCACTCGCAGTTGATCAGGCTGCTTTGACTCCGTATCCGACCCTTCTGAGTATCTGGTTGGCTCTTTCGATTTTGACATCATCGCCCTTGTTTTGACTTGTAGCATATTGTCGTTCTTTAAAGCCTCTATATCTATTCAAGATAATGCATCTGCTCCACTGCAATGCTTCCCTTTCATAAATTCCACCGTAAAATCATACTCCTCAATATCCAGTCTCATTCGTGTTAGCTTGGATGATGGGTTCCTCAAAGCAAATAGGTAAGTGAGTTGCCTGTGGTCTGTTCGTACCACAAATTTTCGACCATAGATGTAAGGTCTGAAGTGATTTATCGCCCAATGTATGGCGGCTAGTTCCTTTTCAATAACTGACTGGTTTCTTTCCCCAGGTGTGAAAGTTCCGCTTGCGAAAGTCTTTATCTTCGATGTTTTGAGATAATACAACTCCACAAGCTTCATTCGATGCATCTGTCGAAATTATAAATTGTTTTCCAAAGTCTGGGTATTGGAGAATTTTAGGTGACATGAGCGTCGCTTTTGGTTTATCGAATGAGCTTTTGGTTTCTTGGTGGCGCTCTGTCCAATCAAATTTAGACTTTTTCCGCAACAACTTGTTAAGTGGTAAAGCAACGTTCGCAAAGTTGGGAACAAATCTTCTATAATAGTTGCTAAATGCAACGAATCGTCAAGTATCATCAGTGGTTTTGGGTATGAGATAGTTCTTAATGGCTTCATACTTCGAAACGTTGGGCTCAATCCCTTGAGCTGAAACTTAGTGTCCCAGAAAAGTTACTTCTGTCTGGAAAAATTTGCATTTTTCGGGATTAAATTTGAGAGTTTTGTCTTTTAGTCTCTCAAAAACGATTTTAAGATTTTTGAGATGATGCTTGAGCGAACATCCAACGATGATTATATCATCAATATAGAGAAAAGCAATCTCCGGAGGCTAACCTGCCATTGCTATGTTCATCGTTCTCTGCAAACTATTTGGACTAATTTTTAGACCGAAGGGCAATCTACAATATTGACAATGGCCTGAATTCATTGTAAACGCTGTATACTTTCGGGAGGTTTTCTCTATTGGAATTTGATGGAAACCTGACATAAGATCAAGGGTTGAAAAGAATTTGGCTCGCCCCATTTGATCTAAAACTTCTTTTATCCTGTGTAAAGGAAATTTATCTCCAATAACTTTTTTGTTCTGGTTTCTAAAATCTACTACCAGCCTCCATTTTTTCACATCTCTGGACTTCTTTGGCACTAACAGAACTGGTGAATTGTATTGCGATACTGAATTTTCGATGATTCCATCCTCTAACATTTTCTGTATTTGCTTATTGATTTCTTCCTTATGAGCTTCAGGAAGTCCATAATTTTTAATGTAAACGGGTATATTGTCCGAAATTTTTATTGATTGCTCATAGAAATTTTTCACTGACAATGGCTCATCATCCTGAGCGAAGACTTCTTCATACACGGAACATAATTCTTCTAACTGTTTCCTTGCAAACTCTGGGGTATTCGAGAAGTCAATTTTCGATATTACTTTATTTGCTCGTTCCGTCTTTGTTTTACAGCTTAACACTTCATATTCCGACAATAAACTCAATTTTAATTTACTTGTATCGATTTTTACCGTCTGGTCTGTTGTGTTCAATATTCTGACAATAGGATTATCTGCTGAAATTATTGATGCTGCTGTATAAACCTTTGGACATATTTCCTGATTATGTATAACCCAATCATCCTTATGCTTGCTTGGTAATTTAAAGACACGCATAACTTCACACCTAGCTGGTATCAACAATGCGTGCTTTTCTGGACTGTTCTTAGTTGGAATTTCTAAAACTTTTTTCGGTAGATATAACGTTAACAGCCACGTATCATAGCTTATCTGGGCCTTATATTTTAATAAAAAATCTATGCCTAATATGGTATCAGCTTCGAACGATACGCTATTATCAAAAACATGGAACGTATGATTGATCGCAGTGTCACTATCAAATATCAAGTTAGTATCTGTGGATCCAATAGAAACTTGAGCAGTGTTCGCTTTTCCTCGTAAAGTACATTTATTTTTGGGGTAATACATTTGAGTTGGTTTAATTACGTGCCTTTTAAATAAGGATACATCCGCAGCAGTATCCACAAGAAAAGTGCACTTCTTGTCACACATCTAGACTTCAGCAACTATGAAGTTTGCCAGATTTAGACTTATGTTGTATATTCTCCCATTTGTTCTTATCCCCCGAACTGTCTTGGGTCGGCCTCTTGCTGAGGGGATTGATCTTCCCACGAATTATAGTAGTGTGTCCTTTGGTTATTTTGCCCTCCGTTGCCATTAAAATTCCGTCTGTTGTTATTATTTCGTCCGTTGCGTTGATTATTGAATCTACTATTCGCCTGCCATCCACCACCTGAGGGTATATAGTTATCTATGTTTCCATTTTGTGTCCCCGTTTTTTGATAATTGGAATTGTTTTGTCTTTGCCGCCAATTACTCTGCCTACTCCATCTTCGTTATTCCGAAATTTCGGTGTATTTTGCCTTGCCTGTGCAATGAAATGTAACACATTAGCTTTTACCGGCTTGTCTATAGATATTGCCTTCGCTGCAAGTTCGGAAAGCTTCGTGAAACTTGTAGCCTTAAGTATAATAGACGTTTCAGGATTCGAAACATTTTCTATCAACGCTTGCCTTGCGAATTTTTCAGCAAGATTCTCGGCAGATTCACCACTTGCTATGTTCTCTGAAATGAAGGCTTTCATGAGTTGGTTTGCTAAATTTTCAATCTAACGAATAAAATCAACAAGCCTTTTATTTCCATGTTGGGTTGCCGTCAACTGTGCCAGTATTGAATCTGGTGAGAATTTTACCGAAAATTTTGACTGTCGTGTGGTCTTCAGTGATAGCTAGTTTTGCCCGTCCTGTTATTCTAGTCTTAATAAATTTAACCATTATTGTCTTATGCGCCGTTTCTGTTAGTTCATCCAGTAGACTGACCGCATCGATGAAGGATTTGGTTTCATCCTCCTTGCCACTGTACTGTGGGATAAAGGCGGTTGCCGTCTTAATATCGAGAGACATGCTGCTGGTGGTATTTACCATACGAAGGTCCTTTTGGATCTTTATAAATTCTTTAATCTCTTTCCCTAAATTTCTTATGGTAACACATATTTTCTCCAGCTCTTGTGCTTGACCTAGAGTAGTTTCCTTAGGTTTCAATGATTCTGCTTCTGTGAGTGACTCCTCTACTGTATTTTCCTTTTCCGTTAATGTTTTAATAGTATATACTGCAGACCCTTTTGACGTGAAAATGTCTTTCTTATCGTTGAGTTTGTACATTTTAAGCGAGTCTAACATTCTTGTGTTACAAGACACCGTCATTTTTCAATCGCTAATAACTACGAGACTAATAATGCGATAACAACGCTTGATGTCACAACAGATGGCGCCTATTTGGACCTATTTACTGTTTGGAATTTGTTTTGCCAGTAATATCATCGGGCTAGTGTAAGCGCCTACGCGTGATTGTTGTTCCTACCGTTGCGTGAAGATATTTATGAGTGTAGCGGGAGAACGCCTTAAGCCAGGACGAAAGGCAAACAGCTAGGTATGAAGCATACAAATATATACTGGTTGATAGGCAGAGAATCCAAACTATCAACAGAAAACAAGCTACTACTCTACAACGCAATGCTCAAGCTGGTCTGGACTTACGGCATTCAACTCTGGGGAACAGTCTCAAACTCCAACACAGAGATTTTACAACGCTTCCAGAATAAAGTGCTGGGGATTATTGTTGATGCTCCGTCTTATGTGCCCAATTACATTATATAAAATGACTTCAAAATACCCCCTATTTCGGAAGAGGTTCAAAAATTCAGTAAAAAATACCGAGAAAAGCTCATAGTTCATCCTAACGAACTAACAAAGTCACTGATGAACAACTCTGATACCAGAAGACTTATGCTGGATTCACTGGTCCGTTCGGCGCCTGCGGAACTAATTCGTCTACTATGATAAGCTGATTGTCAAAAAAGAACCCTTTGAAAATGAAAAACGAAAGAGAGACGACCTCACTTCGCCTGCCATAATCAACCAACCAATGAAACAGAATGCGACCAGTAAGACAAATAGAATAAATGCATTTGATATGCTGAGAGGACGAAGCAACTCCTTTCCATATCCTCCCACAAGCACACAATAGCAACCAACCATCAGCCACCGGAAAAACATAACATCAAATAAACCTAACCCAAATAACAAGAACAATTCATTTCCCAAGACGACTGGCCATCGTGGAAATTTAGACCACCACCCTCCAACTGTAAACTTTGAACACAAACAAGAAAAGAATAATCTAACATCGCTAAATGTTTGCAGTTACAATGTAAGATCGTGATCAAGCAAAGAAAGATTTTTCGAACTCACCTATGCGCTCAGGAATGTAAAATTTGACATTTTGGGGCTGTCGGAAGTTCAAAAACTGGGCTGAAATGTTGAAGAATATGATGAATATATTTTATGCTGCAGTGGGCAAACAAAAGGGCTTTACGGAGTCGGGTTCCCAATTTCCAAGAAATACAAAACTAATATACTAAACTTCACAGGAGTCTCTGAGAGAGTCGCTCTTTTGCAAATGAGATTTGGAGAACTTTCAATATCTTTAATTCAAGTTTATGCACCAGCTGAGGGAGCGAGTAAAGATGATCGCATACATTATACGTTTCTACCAAGTTCTTGATAAAGCATTCTTGTTAAGAAATTCTACATTGAACCTATTGAAATGTAGAATTTCTGTTGAAATTACTTTTCTTTCATGGTTTTGCCTGTGTGGTTCATCCGAACCATGTTCCGGACGCTGGAGGTATGGGGCATTTAGCCCGCTTTACCTCATTGTTGATGATTTTTTTGCCTGTTAGGCCTCGAGGCCAGGTCAGGTCGTTGAGGGTATATGGCCTTACGGCCAAGTTACCCGAGTCAAAGAAACACACTCGTTCGAGGAGCCGTAGTGTATTTCTGACTAAATTCTATTACAATTCAAACCTTAATTTATACTTTAAACTAGCTTACTCGTTAATTTTCCCTACACTGAACTTATTCTAGAAAATAGTGAAATGCACTTTCCGTCGATTGGGTCATTGATCAGGAATTGTTGAAACTGATCAATGTTCCAATGGACGCTAACCTAAATGCATTTTCATTTTGCATAATTTTCCCTGAGTCAGCATTTCTGCTGACTTTGGCGAGAATTTTTCACATTTAATTTTTTCCGGAGTCAGCGGAAGTGCCGACTCGGAAAAATATTTTTCAAAATTACATTTTTACCTGCGTCAGCATTTCTGCTGACTCAGATTCGATGAGCTTTCCAAGGGTCAAAGGCCTTACGGAGGGTCATGGTTCTTTCAAGAAGGAACCCAAATTTTGGTTCCTGACACTCTCACAGGCGACCCAGTAGCACCAAAATTATTTATTGCCGTCCTCGAGAACATATTTCGTAATATGGATTGGTCAGAGAAAGGTATTCAAATATGCGGTCACTACCTAAACCATCTCAGGTTCGCTGACGATATTGCTTTACTATCTGAAATACCCAAAGACCTACAGGACATGTTGCATTACCTTGATTATGAAAGTGCAAAAATTGGCTTGGGAATGAATGCAAGTAAGACAAAAGTAATGACCAACAGTGACAAAAAACCTATCAGAGTAAGAGGCAATATTATAGACTATGTCGAATACTACATTTATTTGGCAAAACAAGTGTCATTCTCCAAGACCAATAATGAAGAAGAAGTCTCAAGAAGAAAAGCTGTAGCTTGGAAAAGATTTTGGTCATTAAAAGAAATCTTACAAGGTGACTACAGTTTACATTTGAAGAATATCGTCATGGACACTTGTGTCTTACCGAACTTATTGTATAGCTGTCAAACTTGGACCTTTACAGAAAAAGTGAAACCAAAAATAAAGACCACCCAAACATCAATGGAAAGAAGCATTTTAAAAATAATATGAAAAACTCAGAAAATAAGAAGTCACTTAATAAGGGGCCGTTCATTTATTACGTAAGACAATTTTTGTTACTTTTTGACCACCTCCCCCCCCCTGTATAAGAAAAAATAAGAATAGGCAGGCCTCCCCCCCCCCTACATATATATTACGTAAGAATCTAAAGGAAAAAATGAATACAAGTTTGGTTTGTTTTAATGTTTATTTTTCCATGTAGAAACTTTTAGGAATACTTAAATTTAGGAATATATTTATACAAAGGTACTAGTAATTTTTAGTTTTTGTTAGTATGTACATAATAAACTTTGGTTTTAATTCATTTAGCAACATATTATGATTTTAAGTCCAGGGGCTCAACATCCACTCGGAAAGTGGGTTTGCCACTGGAACATCTCTAATAATTGGTGTTTCTTCTAGTTTGGAATTCAGTGTGACGTCGTCGACGTCTACCCATTCCACATCATCCCCGATGCGGCACAAGACTTCTTTGCCTCGCCTTGAATATATGGTTAAGGCTTCTTTTTTTTCAATATTTGAAATACGGCCATGTAATTTTTTGTGTAGTTGCGCTGCCCTTTTAGATGCAAAGTATTTCGAGCATACTGAACAAATCCTATCTATGAGCGCATCTTGTAGTGATGGACAGTAAAAGTCATATGGAACAGTCTTGAATGGGGCCTCAATTTCCATGTTTACTGATTGTCGCACAAACAAAGATGCAAAGTGATCGGTTGCTTTAACATCCTCTGGGGCGGGAAACATGAGCGAAGGTTCACACCTTAACGGGCATGGTGGAGGAAAAAACCCTTGCGGAAGGATTTTACGAATGTCACTTCGTATATCACCACAACATTCTTCGTCAGTGCATTTTACAATTTGTAAAAAGTATTGGGACTCTTGGACATGCCTTGTGTACCAATGTTGATCATATAATACTTCTGTGGTTTCTCCAACGTCTTCAATGTCTGGTGGCAAATATTCTGCTACTACCGGTTCATTATCTATAATAATGGAGCTCCACATCTCTGACAAAATTTGACCTGCCTGAGCATAATTTTTAAGCTCTAAGGCAGAATCGTTAGTTCTCCCTTTCGCATCGAGATGGCTGCCGAAGGTATCATGGGGTAGCACCAGACCAGACAATGGACGACTCAACGGTGCCATACGTCGTTCAACCCTGTTGAATGCACTTCTACCAGGTGCATTTGTTGCTACAAAAACGGCATCTAAGTTGAGCTCCTTAAATTTTTTTATTGCACTTGCAATAACTTTTGGATACCTAGGATTTTCGTCAGGGCCTCCATCGACTGAAAATATAACCACAGGTTTTGAGTCAAAATCCGAGAACTCTGGGAGTTGTAAAATGCGATTGAAGTCAGAATAGTGGGTTTATCAAGTAGACGACGAGTGTTTTCCAGATCTAATTGCAATATATGTAGGGCCACTGTAAGTGACAGCATCAGGTCTACCCAGTCCTCCTTTTTCTATCCGCATTGCACCATAAACAGAAGGTATTAATTTATGGCGCTCTGCAATCACCCAATCGTGATCTGGAAGACGGATGCGATACTCCATATGCATTATTGCTGGTGACTGTTTATGAGCAGCCGTCATCCCAATGGGTACTCTCGCTTTGTCATCCTGTCAAAAAATGAGTCCGTTTTAATTCAAAATATTATTTAATGAATCAAATTTAGTTTGGTGAGCTAAAAGCACCTGTGATAAGAAGAGAACCTGATTTGGGCCAAGAATAGATGCAAGACTCTCTAGATATCTTATAGTTGCTGTACAAAAATGTTGATCGACATGAGATTTATGTAGATCTGTTGTCGCTCTAACTAGCTTCACGGGAGCCGTTTTTACATGTTTTTTTCCTTCATTTGTTCGTGAATCGCGGGGTAGCAAACGAAGATAGGTGGCACTTCGGGATAATTCAAATCCTTCCTTAAGAAGAGCTTGATGTAGATCATCAAGAGTGCGACATGAACGAATCATCTGTGACCTTCTTCGTTCATCGGTTTGACTTCCAAACATAGCTATATTTGTAATAGCGTTAATAAGTTCGGATTGATCCTCTTCGAGTCTTGGACGGCCAGGACTGTCTGCAAGCCGTATCTGTAAATTTGTTTCATATAAGCAACATTTGGCATCTTGAATAAATAAATACTTAAATGTATATATAATCGGATAAT
Source organism: Chrysops caecutiens (assembly GCA_963971475.1). Lineage (NCBI taxonomy): Eukaryota > Metazoa > Arthropoda > Insecta > Diptera > Tabanidae > Chrysops > Chrysops caecutiens. The sequence goes on along the minus strand of OZ020567.1, from coordinate 44,559,314 downwards.
TACTTTTTTGGCTACATCTCGATGCTCTTCATAAATCTTGGTCAGCTCAATTTTTCGATTCTTCCGATATTTGGATTGGTACTCAGCGTTTCGTTTTTGCGAAATCAGTTTTTTCTTCTCCGTTTCTAAATTAGATTTTACATGTTTTATCCTTTTATCGATATCTATGCCTCCTAATCCACTGTCACGGGCGGTAAGGTCGGTGTTTAACTGTGATTCAAGACAAGTGATTCGTTTTTCGGTATTGGACTGTCCAGGCGTGATGCTTTTAGGCCTCAATATATTATTAATCTGGTCTTCGTTTTTACATTCAACTTTTTCCTCTTCTGGAGGATTTGATTGCTGGTTTGTATCTAAATCTGTTGTTGTTTCAGGTCTTTGTGAACAAGATGGGTTCACTGTTGCCTATTAAGAATAAAATATAACATGGACATAAGATAACATTAGTCAATCGAACCAACTGTGAAATACCGTTTAAAATATAAAAAGATATTCTTAAATAAAGCACCTACATAAAATTGTTGGAATCTGAGTTCAGATAAGACTAAAATTTATTGATGGAAATGGTTTTGACAATAACAATATTGAGCAGCTGAACCAAATAGCGTTGCCAAATTAAAAGTATAATGATTATACTAATATCCATATACTAATATCCATTTTGATTGGTATATTCTAACACCTCCCCATCAAAATGGATCTACAAATTAAATGATATACTTTAAAGATTTTATTATTATTGTAGGGACATTCCAAGCATTGCCAAACAGCTGATGTGCTTTGCATATGTCAATCCTTTAGTTAAAACGTCTGCAGGCATCTTATCACTTGGTAAATACCTTATCTCAAGTGTCCCATTCTCAACGTTGTCTTTGATGAAATGATGTCGTATGTCGACATGTTTTGATCGAGCTCGTATTGGCTTCGATTGTATCATTCTCTGAGCACTTTGACTGTCGTTCCATAGTATTATTTTATTGGGAGGTATTTCGATTGATTTCATAAAATTCCGTAAGAACAGGACTTCTCTTACTGCTTCGGAGATAGCCATGTACTCGGCCTCAGTGGTTGATAGAGCTACAGTTCGTTGTTTTCGGGCTTCCCAACTGATTGGACTTGATGCTAAAATAAATGCATACCCAGAGAAAGACCGGCGATCTATAATATTACTCGCCCAATCTGCATCAACGACTCCGTACAAGTCTGCGCCGCTTTTCTTGTACATTATTTGGTAGTTTTTAGTCCCCTTCAAGTATCTCAGAACTCTTTTGGCTGCTTTCCAGTGAGCGTAACCGTAGTTTGAATTAAATTGACTCAAAAAACTCACTGCGAAGGATATGTCGGGACGTGTACCAATGGCTAAATAGAGTAGACCTCCAATAATGCTTTGATATGGTATCTGCTTCATGAGTTCTTCATCCTTATATTCTGGTCTCACCAAGTCAGGTGTCGTTTCCATTGGTGTGGTCGCTGGTTTGCACTGAACCATATTGAATGTTTTTAATAATTTATCGATGTATTCTGCTTGTGATAGCGTGACAGTATTTTTTTCAACTTTTTGAGTAAATGTTATTCCTAAACATTTCTTAACTGGCCCCAAATCCTTCATTTTAAATGTGGTAGACAATGTTTCTTTGAATTTGCTGATCAGTTTTGGGTTGTTTGATGCAACTTATATGTCGTCAACGTATATAGTGATATATAACACATTCATTTCATCCTTCTTATAGAAAAAACATGGATCATACGGTGATGATTTTAGTCCAAATCTAATCAATTCATCATTAAGTCGTTTATACCACTGTACCCCTGATTGTTTTAGTCCATATAGGGCTCGTTTGAGAGCACATACTACATCCTTGTTATTTTGTATTTCATTTAACCATTTCCTTGCAATCTTGAGGTGTTTTTCTTCATCAACAATCTTTGAGTTACTTCCAACGGGCTGTTTCGTAACTATCTTCTGAAGGACTTCCTTAAGTTGTTTGGGTGTTTCCATATAAATCTCCTCGTCCAGGTAACCATTTAAATATGCTGTAACTACGTCCAACTGATGTATAACTAAATCCTCTTCTACGGCTAGAGCTGCCAATATTCTTATGGATGTAGTTTTTGCAACGGGAGAGTATGTTTCATGATAATCGATACCTGGAACTTGCGAAAAACCCTTAGCTACTAATCTGATTTTCTTCCTTTGAGTGTTTGTTTCTTGTTTCGTTTGGAAAACTAATCGATTCTCAATAATTTTCCTATCAGGAGGTCGAGGTACAAGATCCCAAGTTTCATTCTGTATTAAAGATATAAATTCGTCCTCTAATGCCATTCTCCATGCTCCTTGTTCCCCAGTTGCTATTGCATCTTCCCAGGTTTGAGGTTCCATTGAAAAATTCGCAAAGACTTCTTCATCCCTGCCGTTTTCGATGAGGTCCGTCATATCTGGAATGCTATCGTCACTAGCTCCAGTTTGTCTGGATCGCAGGTTATATATTTTTCTGGGTCTACCCGCTGATCCGTTTCGAATTAACCTTGGTCGTCCTGGAGCACGCTGTAAACTATTCTTGTTGTCTTCGTATTCTTCATTATGATTATTTCCTCCTTCTGCAGTCGGTTGTGCTGTTATCTCCACAACAAGTTCTTCTTCATCGACAGGATGATCATTGCCACTAAAATATGGAGAATTTAGAAAGATTACATCTCTACTCACTATTATTTTTCGTTTCTCTGGATCCCACAAACGGTATGCTTTTGAGTTATCTGAATATCCTACTAGAACGCATTTGGTGCCTTTTGATTCCAGTTTTCCCTTATGAGTTTTATCTAACGCAAATACTTGCTCTCCAAAAGTTTTGAAATAATCGACCGTGGGTTTTTTCCCTTTGTACATCTCGTGGGGTGTCCGTCCATTTATGGATTTGCTTATACATCGGTTTCGAATGTAGCACGCCGTATTGATGGCTTCAGCCCAAAATCTTTTAGGCATATTTGCGTTTTTTAAGAGACACCTCGCCATCTCTACTAAGGTTCTGTTTGCCCGTTCAGCTATCCCATTTTGTTCTGGTGTATACGGTACTGATAATCTACGTTGAATTCCTTCAGAGTCTAAATAGTTGCTTAATTCCTTACATAAAATTTCCTTTGCATTGTCTGACTGCAGGAATTTCAACTTCTTTCCCGTTTCTCTCTCTGCGCTGTTTTTGAATCTCTTGAAACATTCTGAGAATTCCGACTTTTCTCTGATGAACGCTGCAGAACACCACCTTGATTTGTCGTCGACGAATACTATGAAATATCTGGCATCAGCATGAGATGGGGTTCGCATGGGTCCGCGAATATCAGTGTGTACTATTTCCAGTAGTTCGTCACTTCTTGACTCTTGACTCCTTGGCATAGATGTACGTGTGATTTTCTCACTGGCACAGACATCGCAGTTTTGAAGCTTGTCATCTGGATCAAAGTTGAGTCCATGTACTGCATCTTTATTTAACATTTTCTTAAGGTCTGCTTCATTTAGGTGGCCAAGTTTCTGATGCCACTTAAATATTGATTCATGAGTTTTTCCTTTTTCTCTCGCACTCGATGCTATCATCCCTTCTTCACTGAATTCTTCAACGTAGTAAAGCTCACCTTTGCGCTTTGCTTTTAACATGATTTTTCCACTTTCGTTTCTAACAATTGCTTCATTCTTGTTGAAGGTCACCGTAAAGTTGTGATCAGTTATTTTCGAAACGGACAATAAATTCATACGGAGGTCTTTCACATGATAGACATTGTTCAAAGTTATTTTTTGTAATAGTTGATCATTCTTGGTTATTAGTTTAACATCTCCTACACCGATTATTTTTGTGGTATCATTATTTGCTAAATTTAACGGCTTCTCTATTTCACTGTAAGTGTTGAATGTATTTCGTGAGTTGATCAAATGTGATGAAGCTCCGCTATCTAAGCACCATATACTACTTGGTGATGATGATGACCGCCTACATTCTACCTTGAATGCGATTTCTTCCTCTGTTTCTGCGTGGCTGACAATTTCATGCCTGTTTCGTGCATTGTTACGTCTCGTTGCTGATGACCTGGGACCAGTGTTCGACCGCACTGACCCTGAAAAACAATTTCGAGCAAAGTGGCCGATTTTGTCGCATTTAAAACATCGAATTTGTGGAAGTGATACACCTGATTGAGCTCCTCCCATCTTCTGGCTCTGGCCTGGAAAACCTTTTGCATGATGCTTAATCCGTTGTGACCATTTCCCTTGCTTGTTTGCTGCATACAGGACACTGGTATCGCCGAATTCTTCCTCCTTCTCTTTGCCTTGTCTAGTATTGAAATCTTCCAATATTTTGACCCTCATCGTTTCTGGCTTTAGTATGTAGTCTCTGCTAGTCATTGATCTTCTGTAAGGCTCGTACGTTGGTGGCAGACTGCATAGCATTAGTATTGATAACAATTCTTCATTGATTTCAATTCCCAGTTCTTCTAATTTATCGGCTGTATCAATAAATTCGTCTAAATGTGACCGAACGTCATCACTTTCCTTCATATGATGCATAACCAATTTTCGAAGAAAGAGCATTTTCCTCGCTGGTCCTTTCGATTGATGGTCATCCTTCAATCTTGCCCATGCTTGAGCTGCAGTTTCACATTTCTTCACATTTTTGACTTCCGAGTTTGAAATTGAGAGCAAAATTTCAGCTAGAGCCTTTTCATCCTTACTACACCACGTTAAGTATGTATTTTCAGTTGGCTGGGGTTTCACCACTGTCCCGTTAACATAACTCCATAATTCACATTTTATTAGCGAGGCTTTCATCTGAAGTGACCACGTGTCGTAATTATTTCTATTTAACTTCTCAAATTGCGTTGTAATTGACATTTTTAATGATGTCGCGATTCTGATTCTGTGATTCTTTCTCCAAGAATATATACGAATGTTAATTCTTTCTCCAAGAATATAAATTACTTTATTTCTTCAAATAGTACACTCCACACGCGGTTTTTCCCATAATTAACGGGATACTTTTTCAATTCTTCTGTCAGCGAACTGGGCCCATAACCTGTTGGAATCTGAGTTCAGATAAAACTAAAATTTATTTATGGAAATGGTTTTGACAATAACAATATTGAGCAACTGAGCCAAATAGCGTTGCCAAATTAAAAGTATAATGATTATACTAATATCCATATACTAATATCCATTTTGATTGGTATATTCTAACAAAAATTAACACGACCATACAAAAAAAAGGATTACGGAGCTTGCAATAAAACAATTATTTATTTAATTTAGCAACGAAATACTTACCTTAGTAAAAAACTTCATTTAATTCACTTTTTTTTCGCATTTTCTTCATTTAGGCTTTTTATTTTGTCCATTATTTGGTTTTGGAAACTTTTAACATCTTTACCGTGATTCGCCTTAGCTACTTTCCAAAACATATTACAATCCACTTGGATTTTTTGGCCGGACCGTCCTGAACACGCATAACGTTTTTTATATGTGTCAAATAACCTTTTATATAAATCGGCGTTTGACAAAGAGGCCATGATTAAAACACAATAAAAAATTAACAGTGCAATTCGAAGTTTAAACTATATTTATTATTTAGAATCAATAAAGATAAAAAAGTATATTAATTATTGTTTGATTAATTATGCTAGCTGATATAATTCATAGAGCTAAGATTCCAGAGTTTCACGATCACAATTTTCACAACTTTCACTATTCAGAACAAAGGTACTTTCGTTACTTAACTTAAACACTGCGATCACCCCGAGTGGATTTTTCCTTTCTCGCATTCCTTGATGTTGGGGGTGGTGTGATAAGGTACGTTACAACGCGACACAGCGTCGCGACACAAACGTTGACCCGGAGGTCAATCAACTAAAAAAGATAAAATGTTGCAATTGCAACAATTTAGGGATTGGATATCACCATCGAACATTTTAACGTTTTTTACTTAGTTGCATAAAAGAAACTATTCACATACTTACTTCAACACGATTATCCGCGCTTTTTGAAATTATTATCTCAACTTTGTGGATTTTTGTGATCTTACGTAAGAATTTTTAAGACTCCCTGCCACCCCCTTGTAAGAAAAAATAAGACATGGTCGAAGCCCCTCCCCCCCTAAATCGTCTTACGTAATAAATGAATGGCCCCTAAGACAAAAAACAAATATTACAGATGCAATTACACATGCACTAAAACTGAAGTGGAAATGGGCTGGTCATATTTCAAGATACAAAGACAAAAGGTGGACAATAGAAACAACACGGTGGAGTGGTCCAATGGGGGGGAAAAGAAAAATGGAAAGACCCACTAAACGATGGAATGATGACATAACGAAAACAGCAGGAAAGCAATGGATGAAGCGGTGCAAGGACAAGAACATGTGGAAAAATTAAGAGGAGGCCTTTACCCAAACAGGGGCTGATGAAGAGAAAACAAACATTCATACTAACGACCTACACTAAGCAAATTTGCTAACAATAACTAGCAACATTTGAAATGTAAAGGATATCGAAACAAAAGGCTTTATTGTTATTATTATTAACTAGCTTAGAATCAACCCTAAAAATATATGACATAGATTATGATTATCTTTATCAACATTAGAATAACGTATATTAACTATAACTTTAACATTGATTTTAATAAATTATCCCAGATTCGATTGGCTATTGCGAAACATGATGATCAATCAATAGTTTTCGCCATAAAAATTCCAACACATAATATCATAACAAATAAAAACCTTCTAGTTCCAATCGTAAATTGGAAATAACAAAAGAAAAAACAAGTCGATTCTACTAACAAATATATAATGCAGTCATCCCTTAACATTAGTGGGTGCTAGGTTCCTGGCAACTACCGTGAATGTTAAATACGCGATTGTTGAGCTTATGTTCCTATGGAATATGGGGGAGTTATGTTCCACGCCACGATTGATTCAGCCAAATTCAAATGATTTAATGAATTTATTGAAAATACACAATCGTCCATGATATACTATATAAAAATAATTGCGTATCACATATCATGCTTGTTAATAATTTTAATTCTTTTCTTTTGTTGACGTTGAAGGAAACTAACGAACTTTGTAGAAGTGATGAAGTGATCAGGACTCCAGTGGTGCCAGAAAAATCATAGTTAATTTTCGTTTTTCCACGCTTAAGCAGTTTGAGAGTTAGACAAGATAAGGGAAATTCCTTTCCCATCTACGTACTAAACGAAACATTACGCATATTTACTGCGCAAACTTCATTTAAAATAAACAAGAATGTGTAAAACATATCAACGAGAATTACTTCTGCATCGCAAAGGAACAAAAGACCCCGTGAGACAAGAGCCATTCCTTTCCCGTCTTTGTCTCGCACAGTATCTGTAGTCTGAAACTTCAAGAAGAATGATTTTTTACCGATTCATTTGTGTTTCGAACAATTTTTTTACGCAAATGATTTCTTCCCGCGAATAACCAAATCAATTCCTCCGCGAATGTTAAATCTAGTCTCATTTCTTTATACGCGAATAATGAAAACCGCAAATGTCAAGACCGCGAATGTAAAGGGATTACTCTACATTAAAATGGTTAGACTTTAACATATTATGAAGGTTCGTCAACCGTCGCTTAGAACGCATCGTTCATATTCTACGTTCATTCCCATTATCATAGTCAATTATTCTTTCAGTTTTCAAAAATTTTCATTCATCCGTAAATCGTCTACAAAAAACAATACTCAAATGTCCGAGTTAAACAAAACTCTGCCAAGCACGTCCAAAACAACGAATAAAAGGCTTAACTCCGAGATAAGGCCAGAACCATCAAAATTCCTGCATCCAAACGGACTTTACCAATTGACGGCTGGAGAACAATCCCAGCGGCAAGGAAAAATCTGCACCTTTACCAAAAGTCACGTTAAAAGACTATTGGCTCGCAGACAAGAACAAGTTCGACGTCTTAGAAACTGCAGCACAACCTGCGGAAGAAACGGCTCCTGAACAATCTGCGGTAATCCCAAACCACCACCTCATCTCAAACCACCACCAATCTTCATCCATCAGGTTGGAGATATCAAACCTCTTCAAAATGAGTTGAGAGACCTAATTGGAGACCATTTCGTCTTACATAAGAAGAGTACAAAAAAGTTACAACAATGCTAACCGACAAATATACGGAATTTCATTCCTGCCAAATTAAGGAAGAAAAAGCGTTCCGTGTCGTACTGAGAGGAATCCACTCTTCAACAGAAAACGACGACATAAAAACCGAAATCGAAAAACTGGGATATACAGTCAAATATCTCAGTAATTCGGAATGCCAGAACATAGGAAGCCATGGCGTTGTTTAACGTTGACTTGAAACAACAACAAAACAACAAATCGATTTACATTATAAAACGACTGCTGCACAGTGTGGTAACATTCGAACCCCCGAAGCCAAAAATGGAAATACTATGCACCACGTGCCAGCGTTTCGGTCACACTAAGACATACTGCCACCTCACACCTAGATGCGTGAAATACATCTCAATTCACGTTACGGGTGACTGCCCTCGTCCAAAGAGGGAAGCATCTAACAAAGATAGCAACGTGCAATGCATAAATTGTGGCGAAAACCATCCGGGCAACTATAAAGGATGTGCAGTTTATTAAAATATACAATCACCAGATTACACAATCAAACCAAACCTAACACTTGCTGACGCTTCGACTTCACAACACTCAAACCAAGCAATTCAGAACAACCAAAATAAAAATGACGATGTTGCAGAATTGAAGAACATGATGAAAGATCTCATGAAAGACACAAATATCCACCACACTGAATCTATTAACAGCAGTCGTCGCCAAATTAGCAAACTAATAATGTCACATAAGATCGTGATTGCTATTTGGAACGCCAACGATTTGTGTTATCATACACAAGAACTAAAAATATTTCTCAACACTAACAATATCGATATCATGCTCATCTCAGAGACTCACTTCACTTCCAAAAGCTACACGGAAATAAAAAAAAATATAATGTAAACAACCAACCACCCTAGCAAAAATGCTCGTGGAGGAACTGCCATTATTATTAAATCTAATCTCCAACACAATCTAATACCGCGTTTACACCGACCAAAATCTAGTAGATTTCGTGAGATGATTTGATAAAGCATCTCGCCCGTTTACACCGCCAGTGAGGAGATTTCGTTTGACACTTCGACATTTTTCATGTGAAATTGTAGTATTTTGTGGTTCTGTTTTGCTTCAAATATATTACAAAACTATCTTGGACAATAGTCCATGCCTTCCCTTGCCTCTACTGATTCTTTTTTTATTAAATAAATTCAAAATTTTATATAAATTTTCAAAATCAAAAACCGCGCCACTTAATGAAATTAAACAACGCGCACAACAACCAATTGAACTCACTTCGGATACGTCGAAAGAGTACTAAATTGTACTAAAGGACGTAAAATGGCAAAAATGATCTCCAGTAGATGGTGCCATTGATGTGATTAAGTGTGGATTTCGAATTAATCTACTCCCGAGAAGATTTCGAAAATGTATGGCGGTATCAGCAAGATTTCGGGCTAAATCTTCTCAAGTCGCTTAATCTATTAGATTTAGGTCGGTGTAAACGCGGTATAAGAGAAAATTACCAGCAGGATCATTTACAAGCGACCAACATCGAGCTAGACCTTAAGACTGGCCCGATTGTGATCTCAGCATTATATTATCCACCATGGCATAACAACAAGAGGGAAAACTACGCGCACTTTTTCAAAACTCTTGGTAACAAATTCATCGCTGGCGGTGATTACAATGCCAAACACACGAGATTGTGATGACCCTCCCATAGCAGAACCCCTAAAACAGGAAAGCAAACAATAAAACATAACTAAATAAAAATACTTACGAAGAGACGGCCTCCATTGTTGTCGCCATATTGTCACCACCTGTCAAAAAACAACGTGGTGACAACATTCTGATAATGATAACGCAGAGCCAATTATGGCACCGATAATGCAGTGCCATAAATGATTGCGTCAGCGCGAGTTACTCGCAGCCACCAGCAACCACTAGATGGCGCCACCATAGAGCGGAAACGCAAACCGGCAACGATGTAAACAAAACGATCAATGACCACCGATTGGACATTGATCGGAAAATTCTGTAAAATCGACAGAAAATTTCCCGATAAATATCGAGGAAATATCCACAGAAAGGCAGTCGAAGGCATCAATTACCATAGGTGTGACCTGGGTAATACACACGGACTGAACGGGCTGAAAGGAAGACTTCACCACCAAGCTGAAAGTAGAAGACCTGACAAGAAGACTTCACCACCAAGCTGAAAGTAGAAGACCTGACAAGAAGACGTCGCCACCAAGCTGAAAGTAGAAGACCTGACAAGAAGACTTCGCCACCAAGCTGAAAGTAGAAGACCTGACGAGAAGACTTCAACAGCCGAATTAAGGTGAGGTTAACTAATAAATCAAAAGAGAGCGGATGAATCCTACATTCACCGTCGAGGTCCCAACTACGGTTCGTAAGAACCTCATGGGCATTAAACCTTTTAAATAGTATGCAAGCAATGGGAGACGACCCCCTACGTCAAGCAATTCAAAGGGATCCACGAGCGGGACCGAGGCCGTTAACGATAGAGGAATACCGAGCCAGGCAGAAGGGGCACCTGGAACAGGCGAAAGCGGTGCCACTAGAGAAGACTGAGGTGTCAGTAAAGAGAAAGACTCCGGGGTTAGAAGCGAAGTTCAGGCGACTGATAGCAGAGGCCAGGAGAGAACTATTGTTGGCGGTGGGAAGTCAACAAAGAGCGAAGTTGAGCCAGGAATTACAGAGACTCCACAACGAGCGACTGCGGTACCGAAAAGAGAAGCGTCTAGCCAGGGGATACAAGAAGCCATCAGATGGAAGTAGTACGCCGCCTCCTCCGAACACCTAAAATAATTATGTAAGATAGGAAAGTCATGTATTAGTAAGAAATAAAAGGAAATTTGTTAGTATTTAGAGAATATTAGGTCTTGTACAATAAACTTGTAATTGTTGAATAAATTGCATTTCGCCCAAAGCTATGTGTTAACCTAAAAGTGTACCTGCCGAACATGTGCAAGGTTTTTCTCTGCAAAGGTGTAAAAATTGTGGGGAACAACAGCAAGTGAAAAACCAAGCATAACATTTGGCGCAGCCGCAATTTAAAAAACCTACGTTCGGGAATTTGTTAAAAATAATTTGAAAAATCATAATTCTTAGTAAGTTTAAGCTTGGAAAAAACATGATAAATATAGGAATTGAACATCCAGGTACACTTTTAATGTTAAGACTACAATAATATGAGAAAAGAAAGAAGAAAAATTGGCCTTTAAGAGTATAAGGAAATTGTATGATCGAAATTGTAATTATATAAAATGAAACTCGTATGGTATGGTAATGATTGGCACTTGTATTAGAAATAAGAAATAACACTTGTATAAATACATTAAGTACACAATGCAAAAAGAGAAATTGTAAAAAAAAAAAAACAAAAAAAAAAAAAAAAAAAAAAAAAAAAAATTATAATAATAATATGTATATATAGCACATTCTACGCCAAAGATACCACTAAACAGACGTTTGAGTAACTTTATGCAAAGAATAGATACTTTTTCGTTTTATAATTTTGAAACCGAACTTGAACACAATAACGTTAACGGGCAATTGGCCAATCAAGACAACGCTCCACATCAAGAAGGAGAACAACAATTGGCTAATCAACAACAAGTAGAATCACTAGAAATCAACTCTACAGAAGAACATCAGACACCTCGCGAAGGGGAACAACAATTACCCGACCAAGGACCAGTAGGGTCACCAAAAGTAAACATTGAAGAAGAAAACCAAACAAATCAAGATAGCGAACATCCATTACCTGACCAAGGACCCGGAAATCCAGTAGTGGTGAACGAACAGCCACTCATGCAAGCTGAGGATCAAAGAAATACAGAAGGTATTGGTACTCTGCAATCAGAAATAGTGAAACTACGGCACGGAAGGTGTTACGTGAGAGCAAACTCTTATCCGGGGACTTACACTGTGGAAAGTGAGCTACCAGGTATAAACAAAGTGTCTACTGACAACCAGGCTGACATAGAAGACAAAGAAAATAAAATGGCTGACATAAGTTTAGTGAACAATATATTGTATAACAACGTACCGATTCTGGTAGGGGAAGATAGCCCACGCAAGTCTAATGAGGTGAACGAGTTTATAAACTGTGCACGACTGGGGTATGAAACGCTCACCGAAATACAGGATAAGATACTGTTCATGAGACTATTACCAACACGCTTGAGGGGAAGAGCATTGGAAGTGGTGCAAACAGGGACGAATGACACACTGGAAGATATATTTACTGCATTAAAAACCAACCTATTACAAGGCACATCATATATAACCCTCAATACCCAATTGAGGAACGTTCATCAACTGCCAACGGAAACCTTATTAGGATATTTCCACAGGGTGAAGGCTCTTATTAACGCCTGTAAAAATGCAGCTGCTGCTCAATACACAGATGGTGGAGATGGGCTGAAGGCCGAAATAGAGGAAGTAGGCCTGCATTGTTTTAAAATGGGTATAATAAACCCCAACTACAAGTTTTACCTACTCCAAGATGTAGAAAATAACGTGAACGCATTGGAAAGGAAAATAACACGATTAGAGCAGACGGAACAATGTATGCAGCAAAATCTTGCCCAGCAAAACTCCCTGGGGGAACCAACACCACTAATGGGGCTAGGCGTCCCTACCCACGTTCCAATGAGCAACCATAACTACAATCCCGTTTACAACCCACCACCAACACCTGGTAGAAATCCAGGTTACAACCGATATCCAACAGGCCAACCCAATCAGAGCCAACCAAGGAATTTCCAGCCAAACGGATATACACCCAACCATAATACACCTCGGAACAGACCGGATAGACGACAGATAAAATGCAATTTCTGTCACAAAATGGGACATATCATGGCAGAATGCCGAACTCGGCAGATGACTCCTTTCTGCTCCACCTGCAGGGCGTACGGTCATACCACCAGAAACTGCAACCAGAACACACAGCGAAATTTCGGGAGGAATAACAACACGCAACCAGGAAGAAATAACCATCAACACCACCAAGTTAACCAGACAACGGCGAGCAGGATTAACCAGGAATGTAATTTTTGTTTGAAACCAAATCACACGGAAGATGCATGTTTTCTACGAGAACGGTGGGAAAAACTACAGCTACAAACCCAACTAAGGGAAGTGGAAAACTCTACAGGGACGGCCGAGCGCACCGCGAGTCGTCCATAATAGAGCAAGAGTATAGGTGCGACAACAGGACAACCATGCCGGCACTGCCAATAATAAACTTACAACTAGACATTATTAAGGAAAGAAAATCGAAATTCATAATTGATACTGGATCAGAGATATGTTTGATTAAACATTCCGAAATAAACAAAGTAAAACTAAAGGACGTAAACAAAAATGAAAGAGTCACTCTCAATACTATCTCTGGAGAGATAACATCTGAAGGTACGATTGTGGGACAAGTAATGACGAATCAAGTCTATCCCTGCAAATTTCATATTGTGAAAAATTTGAGTCCTACAAATATCACGGGAATTATAGGGAATGACTTTGTAAGTAAATACTGCAACGTAGAAGGACCAGCTAAAAGACTTGTTTTCCCGGCGACCAAGACGGTAGAGGAAATCGTCATTCCATTCGCGAACCAAGGCGACGTGTACAAGACCGAGTCTCGATCCATTGATGTAGTAACAAACGACGCAGCTACTGGCCAGGAAAAACCGTCTATCGAAATCGAGCACTTATGTAACCGCAGCTCGCAAACTGCGGAGTGTTCCGTCAAACCGAACGGGGAAATAAAGTACGGACAGGAAGCTTCGCTACCATCAACGGAAGACAATGAAACAACACAGGACTTATCATACCTATTCGACTGGGAACCAGAGAAAAAGGAACGAGAAAACCCTCCTGGGCAGATGCGAATGGGGAGTCCGAGTGCTGAGGAGTACACAACTCCAGACTACGATCACCTAGACCACCGAGGCTCGCACGCCTCGGAAGGTGAAAATGTCACAACGCCAAAAACCCACGAGGATGGACAGACTGATTACCTCAAAAATACAGAGCAAGTCACCATAAGAGAACGCAGAAAAATACAGATACCCCAAAGAACGGTGAAGTTCCTCGAAATACCAGTACCAACTCCAGGAGAATATGTCGCTATAGGAGAAGAAATCAAGCAAGGAATTTACCTCTGTAACGCACTGGTCGAGTCAACCAATGGCAAAATTAAAATGAGCATACTAAATGTAAACGATCACGAGGTCGAAATAAACGACTTAACAATTAATTTAGAAAAATACAACACGTGTAACAATGAGTTAACCACTAAGGACTCTCCCGAAGTAAAAGAACACTACGGGATACAGACAGATGTGCTCGAAACCAGTAAAGGGAAGAACGCACGAATAAAAGACCTACTGCGAATAGTGCACATAGAGGAAAATCTGAACAGTGAAGAGAAAAAGTCAATCGAAGGGATTATAAAAGAATTTCACGATACCTTCCATATACCAGGCGAAAAACTAAGCCACACTACAACGGTTCGGCACGAAATAAGAACCAAAGAAAATCAGGTGCCAGTAAAATGTAAAATGTACAGACTGCCGGAAACGCAGAAAGGAATAATTACTGAGGAAATAGACAGATTGCTAAAAGATGACATTGTTGAACCCAGCTGGAGCCAGTGGAACGCTCCTCTGCTAGTAGTCCCAAAGAAACCAGGACCTGATGGCCAGAAAAAATGGCGAATTGTGGTAGACTACAGAAAGTTAAACGAAGTAACAGAAGGCGATGCATATCCACTACCTAGGATCGAAGATATCCTAGATCAGTTAGGAAATGCTCGTTACTTCTCTGTACTCGACCTCGCCAGTGGCTACCATCAGATAGCAATGGAAGCTGAAGATCGGGATAAGACAGCGTTTAGTACACCCTATGGTCATTACGCTTTCAAAAGAATGCCTTTCGGACTGAAAGGGGCACCAGCTACATTTCAAAGGCTGATGAATCATGTACTAACGGGGCTCCAGGGGTTACATTGTTTCGTATACCTAGACGACATTGTCACCTACGGGAGGAACTTAGCAGACCATCATGCAAAACTGCGATCTATTTTAGAAAGATTGAGAGAACACAACTTGAAATTAAACCCAGAGAAGTGCAACTTTCTCAAGCGGGAAATCGTCTATCTCGGACACAAGTGCGGGACCAACGGAGTAGCGCCAGATCCTAGCCTAATACAAAAGGTGAAGGACTACCCCGTACCAAAAACAGTAAGACAAGTACAATCCTTTCTAGGCCTGGCAAATTACTACAGAAAGTTTATAGAAGGTTTCTCGAGAATAGCAGCACCAATAAACAAACTATTACGAAAAGATGTAAAATTTAAGTGGGACGACGAATGTGAGAAAGCGTTCAGGACACTTAAAGAGAAACTAACTACACCTCCCGTCCTTCGGTACCCTAACTTCAAAGAGCCCTTTAAGTTGTACACGGATGCAAGCGGAGAGGCCCTAGGAGCTGTGCTGGCACAAGGACCCGAGAATGAAGAAAAGCCCATTGCTTACGCGAGTAGAGCATTAAACGCCGCAGAGAAAAACTATTCTACAATCGAGCGAGAGTTACTGGCTATAGTTTGGGCCGTAAAAAACTACCGAAGCTATCTGTACGGACGACCATTCACCGTATACACGGATCATAAGCCCTTACGAGGAGCCATCCGAATTAAGGACCCAACAAGTAGAATACTGAGACTCTGGCACAAGTTGTCAGATTATACATTCGAAATAAAATATAAAGAAGGGAAAAAGAATAACAATGCGGACGCTCTTAGTAGAATTCCATACGAAGTACTAGTTACGACTCGCCGACAAGCCAAAGAACAGGCCGCACACATGTCCACCATGAACGACACCTTGGTAACAGAACGGCGCACCACAGAGGAAGATCAACAAGGGGATGATGAAGAACCACCACCAAAGAAGGAAATAAGAATGTTGACAGATCCACAAGACATAAAAACTATCTTAGCTGACTGTCACGATGCACCGTTCGGAGGGCATCAAGGAATACAAAAGACATACCAAAGATTAAAACGAGAATTCTATTGGAAAGGTATGCGGAGAGACATAGCCAAATATATAAAATGTTGCAAAAAGTGTCAGCTAAATAAGTTGAGCCGGGAACACAGAGAACCAATGGTAATAACTGACACGGCAAGACTACCGTTCGATAAAGTGTACATGGATATAGTGGGCCCATTTCCCGAAACCAGCCAGGGAAATAAATACATCCTGAGTTTTGAGGACGACCTAACCCGATTTATGGATGTAGTACCTCTACAAAACATGGAAGCAAAAACTGTGGCGCAAGCTTTCGTAGAAGAAATTATAAGTCGGTACCGAATTCCAAAAAAACTAATCACAGACCAAGGGTCTAATTTTACTTCAGAAATGTTCCGAGAAGTATGTAAAATATTCAAAATTAGGAAACTAGAAACGACGCCGTACCATCCCCAGTCCAACGGGGCACTGGAACGATCTCACAGACCTTTGGTAGATTATTTGAGAAATTTTGTTGATGATAACCAGACGAACTGGGATGAGCACCTACGAGCGGCAATGTTTGTTAGAAACAACAGTATGCATTCAACCACAAAACTAACACCAATGGACTGCCTATTCGGTTTCTCAGCACCCCTGCCTAACAATTTGAAAAAGGAGCCCGAGCCTATCTACGACCATGAAAATTATTACCTACATCTAAGGAACAAGCTACAAAGAGCTTACCAAACGGCTCGAAGAAACTTAGAAGAAGGTAAAATCCAGTCTAAGGAATATTATGATCGAAAGATAAATCCGGTGAGGATACATATAGGCGATCAAGTACTTCTGAGAAACGCCGCGCGAAAAAACAAGCTAGTCCAACACTGGCTAGGTCCGTATAAGGTCGTAGATATAAACAGCCCGGTCAACACCACTCTACTGATAGGGAAACGCAAGCACCGTGTACACAACAACCGGCTAAAGCTGTTCAACTAAACACGTTCTCTCTGTCTTTCAGAATGATGCAACTGGTGCTAATAATAAGCCTGGGAATAACGGTGACCCGACCAAACTCCGTGGATGTACACCCTCTACGACACCAGGGCATAGTGTTCGAACCACTGAAGAAAGTACAAACCTACCACGATCACTGGACCATCATTACGCAGTTACCAAACCCAACATGGGACTTGCACCTAAGCTATCTGGAAAACTGTGAAAGAGCAATACATCGATTATGTAACGGTACAAACGGTTTAGCGGGGGGAGCAACTTGCCAGCATTGGCAAATCGAGATTAATAAGAGAGTTGATCAAATAAGAAACCTAATAAGCAAAGCAGACGTTACCATAACGCCTCATAAGCGGTCAAGAAGAGGTTTGGTGAATTTAGGGGAAAGGTTATGAAAACCCTATTCGGGACTATGGACAGCGATGACTCCAAGAACATACACCAAAAATTAAACGAGTTAGAAAAAGACAACCAAGCCAACTTAGATTTGGCTAAAAAACAAGTGACCATAATGAAAACGACATTAAAAGCTATGAGCGAAACCAACACGGAGATGCAAGAACGACACTCCAAGCTAGCGCAAAGGGTGGAGAACCTTAATGGAAGGATGGAGGAATTAGCGAACCATACGGATCAACTTCGCATAACACAGATGCGATTGGACATAAGCGAATTAACCATGTACATAATGGCGGAGCTCCAACAAATATATTGGGAATTAACGGACCTTTTCGTGGCGCTAGAAACACTCAATAGACGAGAGTTGAGCCCACTATTGATACCAACACATCAAATCCTAAACATATACCTGAATGCATCCGAGAGGTATCTGGGTAGAACCACCATAATGGACCCCATCACGATACAACGAATAGCCAAAGTAGATTATGAGGGAAGCCAGAACGGAACGCTCATACAGATAAAGATTCCCCTAGTCGAGACGCAACAATACACCCTCAATCGTATATACACTACTCCGATTGACACAGGACACAATACATACTATGTCTATGACATAGAATATACATACTTCTTCAATACTAGCCGTTCACAACAAAATTTCGGTTTAACTGAGCTGCACTACCAAATCGGGTGCACCACCGTAAACGAAACCTACAGTATATGCGAGCATAATGCCCCAGTACTGACGAAACCCACACATACGGAGTGTATATCAGCACTATTCAAGTCAACGGAGGAGATCCCAAGCAACTGCAAAATCCGAATGTTAACCACAGTACATCCAATAGTAACACCGATGCACCGCGAGAACGCTTGGCTGTATTGGGTACAACAACCAACCCAATTAATAAGCCAGTGCGACATCCATGAGGAAACCACGCAGCTGTTGGGACTAGGCATCTTGGAACTGAAAAATAAGTGTATCCACCATCTGGCAGAATACACTCTACCCTATCAAATAGCAGATGGGCATACTATAATGGTACATCAACCCGAAAAATGGTCTCCACCAAATATCGATTTCGGACTATATAAAATACCTCCCAAAGTACAAAAGAAGGAAATGAAGATCATACATCCAGTGGCACTAAATGATCACTATAAAGACCTCAGCGAAACTATTGAAGAGTTAGACGCAGAGATAAAAGAAAACGAGAAGCGCCGCCACGAAAGGATCCAAATCCACACCACGACCGGAGTAACGGGATTTATACTAACTATTATCATCGCGATAGTAATAATACGCAACTATAGATACTGCATAAACCACGCTCCCCCACAACCATCACGACCAAGTCCCCGACGGGTTGAAATCGTGTGAATGCCCGTGACGATTCACAGAAGGGACCAGATAATAGCAGCGAACGAGAACGCCACGCGAAACCCAGGGCCCCCATCGACCGTACCGACCCCCAACGAACAATAAAACGCGGCCCAACAAAAAAAAAAAAAAAAAAAAAAAAAAAAAAAAAAAAAAAAAACAAGAGAGAGAATAACGCAGAGAGAATGACATTTACAGCACTATCCTATAGAAGCAACGCTAAATAATAATAGGCAGAATATAATAATAGAAATAACATAATAATAGAAATAATATAACAATAGAAATAAGCAAAAAAAAAAAAAAAAAAAAAAAAAAAAAAAAAAAATTCCTGCACCAGATATTCTAAACTTTCCTTATAACTAATTACCAGACTCCTACGCGATGGCCGGGAAGAGTGTGCAACAAATCATAATCACCATTAACAGCGATCCGGACGAGGTGGACATTCGCATCCAATTCAACCCTAAAAATAACAAAAAAGTTCATCCTAATCTAAAACCAACAAGTAACAAAAGCAACTTAAGTGCTCCAAGGCCAAAAGACCAAGGAAACACAAATGAGACCGTCGATGACCTAGGATTGACCCAAGCTAGTTGGGAAGCAGCATTAGAAGAAGCCGACCAGCTGTGGCAGCTGATTGAAGAACGCGAGAAACTAAAGCCCGAGATTGCTAAAATGAGGGAAAAATTAGAAAAGACAACTTTGACGGGAGAACCACTCACCGTACCGGACCGCAGAAAAACTAACCTATTTGGTAGACGCACCTACGAGTACCCACCTGGAAACTCGAAGAGGATGACCTCCGTGGATTGGGCACCAAAGACCAACCTCAGTACCAGGGATGACAACAATGACCACCAATCACCACCAATCACCGAGAAACATGGGATCCTGAACACTAAGAGACACCGACCGGTCGATCTAAGTAAATACTTAAAAAACTACAAATTTTGATAGCAAAACGATAATAAACCAAAAACGCAAAGTAATAAACATAATAAAAGTAAATAATGAAGTATAGAATAAGTAATAAAATTTTGTAAGCTGTTAGTAGGAAAACAGAAAAGTTTGTAAGAAGGTCATTAAGAATAAAACCGCGAAATCATTGTAACAAATCATTTAAGTCATTGTAACATTACCGATACCGCTAAGTTTACTGAACACTTTGGAAGAACATGTCGAACAAAAATAGTTTGTAAACCAAGTTTGTAAGTCTGTAAGAAGAATGTACACTAGGATAGCAAACCAATTATTAATAGATAGATATAAGCACCACCACCAATCCTTTTCCGGGGAAAAGGCTCCGAAAGAGGGAGGAATGTGATGACCCTCCCATAGCAGAACCCCTAAAACAGGAAAGCAAACAATAAAACATAACTAAATAAAAATACTTACGAAGAGACGGCCTCCATTGTTGTCGCCATATTGTCACCACCTGTCAAAAAACAACGTGGTGACAACATTCTGATAATGATAACGCAGAGCCAATTATGGCACCGATAATGCAGTGCCATAAATGATCGCGTCAGCGCGAGTTACTCGCAGCCACCAGCAACCACTAGATGGCGCCACCATAGAGCGGAAACGCAAACCGGCAACGATGTAAACAAAACGATCAATGACCACCGATTGGACATTGATCGGAAAATTCTGTAAAATCGACAGAAAATTTCCCGATAAATATCGAGGAAATATCCACAGAAAGGCAGTCGAATGCATCAATTACCATAGGTGTGACCTGGGTAATACACACGGACTGAACGGGCTGAAAGGAAGACTTCACCACCAAGCTGAAAGTAGAAGACCTGACAAGAAGACTTCACCACCAAGCTGAAAGTAGAAGACCTGACAAGAAGACGTCGCCACCAAGCTGAAAGTAGAAAACCTGACAAGAAGACTTCGCCACCAAGCTGAAAGTAGAAGACCTGACGAGAAGACTTCAACAGTCGAATTAAGGTGAGGTTAACTAATAAATCAAAAGAGAGCGGATGAATCCTACATTCACCGTCGAGTTCCCAACTACGGTTCGTAAGAACCTCATGGGCATTAAACCTTTTAAATAGTATGCAAGCAATGGGAGACGACCCCCTACGTCAAGCAATTCAAAGGGATCCACGAGCGGGACCGAGGCCGTTAACGATAGAGGAATACCGAGCCAGGCAGAAGGGGCACCTGGAACAGGCGAAAGCGGTGCCACTAGAGAAGACTGAGGTGTCAGTAAAGAGAAAGACTCCGGGGTTAGAAGCGAAGTTCAGGCGACTGATAGCAGAGGCCAGGAGAGAACTATTGTTGGCGGTGGGAAGTCAACAAAGAGCGAAGTTGAGCCAGGAATTACAGAGACTCCACAACGAGCGACTGCGGTACCGAAAAGAGAAGCGTCTAGCCAGGGGATACAAGAAGCCATCAGATGGAAGTAGTACGCCGCCTCCTCCGAACACCTAAAATAATTATGTAAGATAGGAAAGTCATGTATTAGTAAGAAATAAAAGGAAATTTGTTAGTATTTAGAGAATATTAGGTCTTGTACAATAAACTTGTAATTGTTGAATAAATTGCATTTCGCCCAAAGCTATGTGTTAACCTAAAAGTGTACCTGCCGAACATGTGCAAGGTTTTTCTCTGCAAAGGTGTAAAAATTGTGGGGAACAACAGCAAGTGAAAAACCAAGCATAACAAGATGAAGTTCAAGAATCTCCTCCACAAAAGGAAGGGAACTACTGGCCGCAATCGAGAATGAAGACCTAAGACACCTTTCAACCATGGAACCAACATACTGGCCATCCGATCCGACAAAGGTTCCGAACCTTATAGACTTTTGTATAACGAAAGGCATCGACCCAAGAAAATGCATCATCCAATCATGTTTTGATTTATCTTCTGACCATACGCCAATTCTGGTAACCATCGATAATAAGGTTCAAAAGAAACTCAAACCACCTGCCCTAGCCAGCCGAAAAACAAATTGGAACCTCTTTCGTGAAACGTTAGATAGCTACATAACTTTGGATATACAGTTGCGGCCAACTAATTAGGGACACCAATAATATAAAATTTACACATTTTACGTAAAAAAAAAAAATCTACTATCCATGAAATTTTTAAATCTTTGGCCAAAAACACATCGAATTCTGAAGCTAATACAGTTAATCCTGTAACTTGCCGTTAGTTTTTGTAGTTTCTGTTTGTATCGAAATCAATTGAATGAAAATTTTCAGGGACAACTAATTAGGGACGAAGCAATTAGTCAATTGAAGAGAGTCATACGAAGCACATTTCGAGTTGGATCTTGGGTTAATATTAACCAAAAACTTTTTGAATTGCGTGGAAATTAAAATTGTGGAAGAAGAAACTATTGGAAATGGGCCAAAACAAAAGTTGTTCACCTGCGGAACGGAAAGTTATAATAACCTTGCACAATCAAGGGCTGTCTTATAGAAACATTGAAAACACGACTGGATATTCCCGAAATAAAGTTTTTAGCGCAATTAAACATTTTCGACTGCATAGAACATGTGAGAATGTTCCCAGAAAACAACGGCCACGTAAATCAACACCTGCCACTGATCGCCGAATGGTTCGGATTGCAAAAGCGGATCCGAGGAAGACAGCTGTAGACATCCGAAATTTTTATAGAAGATGAACCAGGATTATCAGTGCGAACAGTGAGACGTCGGCTCAATGAAGCTGGCCTGCTAGGAAGGATTCCCAGGAAGAAGCCTTTTTTATCGGAAGATAACCGTCGGGAGAGACTATTATTCGCTCGCCGCTACAAAGACTGGAGCTTGCGTGAGTGGAAAAATGTACTTTGGACAGATGAAACAAAGATTACTTTGTATGGATCAGATGGCAAAAAGTACATCAGGCGCCCAAAAAATAAAGCCTTTGATCCAAAGAATACCAAATCGACCAAAAAGTTTGGTGGCGGTTCCATTATGCTATGGGGGTGCTTCTCTTGGCACGGTGTTGGCCCAATTCACCGAATAGAAGGTCGTATGGATCAGCACCAATACAGGAACATTTTAGAAAATGTAATGGAACCATTCGCAGATGAAAATTTACCCATAGTTTGGAAGTTTCAACATGACAACGATCCGAAACACACAGCACAATCAGTGAAACAGTGGATCACAGGCAAGAATTTGGATGTCCTTCCGTGGCCTTCTTGTAGTCCCGACCTGAATCCAATAGAACATTTGTGGTACCAATTAAAAATAAAGGTCGGAGCAAGAAGCTATAGGAATTTGGACGATTTATTCGAGTGTGTCAAACATGAGTGGAGGTAACTATCCCTTGAACGCTGTCAACGGTTAGTCGAATCGATGCCGAGAAGATGCACAGATGTTTTGAGGAGTAATGGACATCCCACTAAATACTAAGTAAGAGTGTTTTCATATAAATTTTTCACATTCCCTGCTTCGCCCCTAATTAGTTGTCCCCAAAAATTTTCATTCAATTGATTTCGATACAAACAGAAACTACAAAAACTAACGGCAAGTTACAGGATTAGCTTTATTAGCTTCAGAATTCGATGTGTTTTTTGGCCAAAGATTTAAAAATTTCATGGATAGTAGATTTTTTTTTTTTGCGTAAAATGTGTAAATTTTATGGGTGTCCCTAATTAGTTGGCCGCAACTGTAGCTCTCAAAGACGGAAAAGATATAGAATCGCCTACTGCCACATTAACAAAAGCCATCCAGAAATCCGCCTGGGCTGCAACTTCAGACACATTCGCCACAGAAACAACTGAATCATGTCCACAGGGTGACCAGATTTTCATTCAACATTCTGCTAGATGTTTGAGTTAACTCTGCTGAATTCTGCTAAACTTTTTGAAAGCAGTTTTGATACTTGCTGACAATAGTTTTCAACATTTTTCTTACTTTTAAGCTTATTTTAAGGACAATCTTCATCTGCTGTGTCGGTATTTTTATATGCAAGTGCTGAGTCTTGGGCCATCTTGATCATGTTTGTGGATGGCGTTAAATTTACGTTCTTTCACTGCCTGTTCTGAGGATTGTCAATACGTGCTCGTTCTTGAATTTGTTCCGTAGGTCTGTTTTTATATTAATAAATTCAGAGAATATTCGTTCGCAAGCCGTATTAGGCATAGAGAAAATCATCATGGCCTTTGTAAAATTTACCAAAAGTGGACACCTTTTGGATTCATCTGTCCTGGTCGTTTGGAAAATGTTGCTCCAGAAGCAACAGAACTTCCTCGCGATTCAAGCAGATGGCTCGCTGCTCTGTAAAATTTTGGCTCCCTGTATTCGGTGTCGATTGCTTGTATGTCAGGCACATGTACCAAATTGGGAAATTTTGAAACTATGTTCATCAAAATTGCGAATTCCTTGCATTTGCTTAAATAATTTACTAATAGGTAGAAGCGATTTTCCAAATAAAATTCAGAAAGCTATTAAAGGGTGAATTCAGCCAATTGTCTGATGAAGTTTGGTCTGATTATGATAAAGTCTGCCAAATTTTTCAATTCTGCTAGGGATTCTGCTAAGACCAAAATTAGTGGCTAAATTCTGCCAAAATAGTGAAGTCAGAAAAATGCTCAGTGAAAAACGATAGCCCAGGAAAATATGGCAACGTACTAGAGCACGTGCCGATAAGAGAATATACAACCAAAGAACTATGCAGTTCAGAGCTAATTCTTAAAACAAAAAGCCAGTCGTTCCAGAACTATTTATCAAAACTAACTCCAACTCAAACCACCGACTATGACCTATGGAAAGCGACAAGGAAACTTAAGAATCCAGAGCGACAAAACAACCAACATTTATTAAAAAAGAAAAATGGCACATGGGCAGTTAGCAATAGCGAAAAAGCAAATACGTTTGCGGAACACTTAACGGGGAGAGACTCCGTTTCTAGCCTCTCGATTTTGAGAGTGGAGCAAGATAAAGAAATGAAAATAAAACAACTTTTGTCTTACGAAAATTTCCAAATTTGTTTCGTTTACAAGATATTCGCAAAATAAATTTCGAAATTTCCTAACCTAAAAGTGTGTTTTTGTTTACATTTGAGCATATGTTCGCTGTTCAAATGTCATTTCCCCTCTTTCTGAGATCGGCGCCGAAATTTCGAAATTTATTTTACGAATATCTTGTGAACGAAACAAATTTGGAAATTTTCGTAAAACAAAAGTTGCTTTATTTTCATTTCTTTATCTAGTTCCACTCTCAAAATCGAGGGGTTAGAAAGGGAGTATCTTGCCCATAACTATTATCTTTAACCCTATTCTACGGACTAGCTATTTTCCAACCCAATGGAAAAAAAGCCGAAATCATCATGATTCTGAAACCAGGTAAAAAACCAGATGAATTCCAATCATACCGTCCAATCAGCTTGCTGCCAATTCTGTCAAAAATCTTTGAAAAGCTGCTGTTCAAAAGAATGCTTCCCATCATAGAGGAAAAAAAGTTAATTCCAAACTACCAATTCGGATTCAGAAATAAACATTCAATTCGGATTCATTGAGCAAGTACACCGGTTAATTGCATTAACCAAAACTTTGAAAGCAAAAAATACTGCTCCGCAGCTTTCATTGACATCAGCCAGGCATTCGACAAAATTTGGTACACAGGCCTCTTCTATAAACTCAAAAAACATCTTCCACATCATATATTCGAAATTCTTAGAAACTACCTGCAAAACCGAATGTTTTATGTTAAGCATTTAGACCATTCTACTAATCTTTTCAATATATTTTCAGGGGTACCACAAGGCAGTGTCCTAGGAGACCCACACTCTACTTTCCTTACACAGCAGATCTTCCTGTTGAACAAAATACCACAGTTGCAACATTTGCTGATAATTCAGCCGTACTATCTTCTCATGATGATCCAAATATTGCATCTTATATTCTGCAAAAAAGCTTAAACAAGATTCAGCATTGGTAAAATAACTGGAAAATAAAAGCAAACGCAGCCAAATCTACACATGTCACATTCACCCTAAGAAGAGAAATCTGTCCTCCAGTAACCTTTAATAACAATACTATACCTCATGCTGATGACGTCAAATACCTTGGCATGCATCTGCATAGGAGATTGACTTGGCTGAAAAATATATTTACGAAAAGAAAACAACTAGGAATGAAGCATACAAATATGTACTGGTTGATAGGCAGAAAATCCAAACTATCAACAGAAAACAAGCTACTACTCTACAACGCAATGCTCAAGCCGATCTGAACTTTTGGCATTCAACTCTGGGGAACAGTCTCAAACTCCAACATAGAGATTTTACAACGCTTCAAGAATAAAGTCCTGAGGATTATAGTTGATGCTCCGTCTTATGTGCCCAATTACATTATACAAAATAACCCTATTTAAACACCCCCTATTTCGGAAGAGGTTCAAAAATTCAGTAAAAAATACCGAGAAAAGCTCATAGTTCATCCTAACGAACTAGCAAAGTCACTGATGAACAACTCTGATACCTGAAGACTTATGCTGGATTCACTGGTCCGTTCGGCGCGTGCGGAACTCATTCGTCGCGAAGAGAGTGTCTCGGCTCATGATTCATTCGTTCGTCATGCATCTGCCGCACTTTTTAGAACAATCCACAAATTGAACGACGCGCTGCGGAACACATTCACGGTGAAAACAAAAATCTCCCGCGCGAAAGTTGAAGTTGGTTCAACTTTGGCAGAGAGAGAACTGAATTCGCCGCAAAATGAACCCAGCATGAGAGTTGTCAAAACTCAATATAAAAACAACAGTTCCGCACGCGCCGAACGGACCAGTGAATCCAGCTTTAAAAGACCCACACCGACTGATCTCACAACAGGATTTCAATGAAAATTATATTATAACACATACATCAATCAACAAAATTATAATATTTATAAACTATTGTATAAATTTCTATTGATGTGAATCACTTCAATAGATAACTTGATACAGATTGTAAATTAATAAATGGAGATAAAAAAAATAAATAAAAAATATTATCAAGAGTCCTTTAAGCAACTACCCCCGAGTAGAAACCGCATATGTCTGAAAAACTGATAATGAAAAATAATATATGCTTTTAATTGAAAATAATATGATAATTGTAAACAATATTAACAACGTAAAACAAAAAAGTACTTGTGGCGAAAGAGTTCTAGAACTTAACGGGAATTACCTCGTAAATTTAAGTATCTGTACCATTAAAATCAATAACAAAAAATTCAGTAATATGCTCAACGTTTTTACCGAACAATTTGTCATTCTTAGGAACGGTAATGTTACAATTGAAAATAAAAAACTAGAACTTGAAGATATTATATTAAATTATGTAAGCAATTAAGGAGAACTAAAGTTATTGAAATATTATAAAATTGTAAATTGTTGCCTAAGTTCAATTGTTATTTTAATGATAGTGATTATATATATTATTATGATATATTGTAAGAGAAGCGTTAACATAAAAATAAAGAACATGATTCAGGAGAATCCAAAGACAAAGGAGGGAGATGTAAGATATTCCTCTAACGAAAGCTTCAGTAAAATAATTGAAAAGTATTCAACCGCAACTAAGTATTGAAATAACAATTCAATACTCAAGAATAAACAATTAATATTATATGCAAAAACTCATAATTCGATCTAATATTCGATATTTTTTATTATTAATATAATTCGAAACCTCAAAATTGACATAAATGGGGTGGTTGCGTCATGTTGGTGTCACGAACGATGTTGGCCACCTATGTGTAAAAATCTAACCTTGTGTGTTCGAGACGTCATTCACATATGTTGGGCTACGTTCGTTTTTATAATTTTATGTTTTAGTGTTTATAATAAAATAAATGTATATATTATTAATTTGAAATGTTTTTAAGTTTCTTATTTTTAATGTACGAAAATAAAAAACCGAAAGGCGTAGTCTAGATCCGCGCCGTAGATTACCCGTGAAAACTTCGGGGTAAAATTATAATAAGTGTTTCTCATTAGTATGTACTTAAATCAATCTCTTTAATGCAATGGTTGCATAGAGTAGTACGGTGACAGAATAGATAAATCACAAGTATATTATATACTGCCGTTTTTGCATTTCTTCTTCGATGCGGCCGTAGCCCTGACACTTGATCGGCACTGGGAATTTTAGGTTTCTAAAATTCGTTTTGATGCAAGCTTTCTCTGATTTGCACTTTATTTAATCGCGCGTATATTTATGACAATTAATTTAATTTTTCTCAGTTTTAAATTTGATACCGTTTTTTAACTTATATTTCGGCATATATGTTAATGTCCTTTCTTTAGGTCGTTAAAGCTCTTTAAAAGTTCTCTGCAATGGCAACCAGATCTCCGTCCCTACGCGTTCTCACGCTTCACTAGTTTATAGTTTTATCCAACGTTAATCAACAACAATCACGCGAAGGTGCTTACACTAGCCCGATGAATTCACGATCAAAACAAACGCTGCACGATAAACACGTACAAGCATGCTCTATGCATAGGGTCCTCGATCGTTGTTATCGCATTATGAACGTCGTAGTTATTAGCGATTGAATTCCGGCTTTATGTTTTACCTCAAGAATGTTTGACTGGCTTTCAGCCTAATTAACGTGCGCACAGACGTTTTCATGTCAAGAAAATTATAATAAGTGTTTCGTACTAATATGTTCTTTAATTATTGGTCTCTTAAATACAACCATTATATATAGTAACAGTGTTACAGAATAGACAAATCAAAAGTTTATTGTTTTACGCCGTTTTTTTCATTTTCTCTTCGATGCCACCGCAGCTCCGACAATGGCTCGGCACTAAGAATATTTGGTTTTTTAAATTTGTTTCGATGCAAGTTTTCTCCGATTTGAGTTTCTTACAATTCGGTGCATATTTACGACTCATATGAGACGATATCTTTCACTGTTTTTCCATTTTCAAATTCATACCAATTTTAATTTATATTTCGGCCAATATTTTTATTGTTTCACTTAAGATCCTGGTACTTCTTTTCAAATCCTTTACAATGACATCCAAATCAACGTCCTGACTTAACGCGTTCTTACACCACACTCAAAAATAATTTTACGCAACGCTAAAAACAACAATCACGCGTAGGCGCTTACACTAGCTCGATGACGTTACTGGCAAAACCAACGCCATACAATAAATACGTTCGAATATGTTCCATCCACTGTGAATTCAACCGTTGTTATCGCATTATTAGTTTCGTAGTTATTATCGATTGAAAAATGACGGTGTTTTGTAACACAAGAATGTTAGACTGGCTACCAATGTACTACCAACATACTCCAACATACCAACATACTCAACGAGAAGAAAGACGTTTTCATGTCAATAAATATATATTACGAAAACATTATTCAATTTGTATAACTTTTGGAATATAAATATGAAGAAAACCCTTCAATTGTTTCTGTTTCATGATTTTTGCATTGATACTTTTCCTGTTAACATATTTTATTAGAAATTTTTGAATTCATTGCTGCTATTTTTCAAATTATAAGAGACGCGATATACCATATAAAGCATGAAAAATAAAATATAATCACTTTGATGGAATGCGCTGAAATCAAAGGATCTTTTTGCGGTTTGTAGGAAAGTTTTTGAAAAACTTATTTATGACCTTAAAAACATTAAAAGTTTGTATGGTAAGATGAAGTTTAATCTTGTTAGAAACTTATTTCAATTGCTCATTTCAGATTGGTTAAAAGAGTGTTTGCAGATACCACCTATTGAAAATAGAGAAAAACTAGTTTCTGCACTACCAACAAGTGGCGGTAAAACGCTAGTGGCAGAAAGACTAATGCTACGTGAACTCATATACCGCGAGAAAAATGTGCTATTGATATTGCCTAATGTTTCAATTGTCCAGGAAAATGCAAATGAGAATCAGTCAGTATTACATGTAGTTTGAGTATATCTTTGTTTCAGTTCAGTGCAATAGGGCCTTTTGCTTTGAAATGTAATTTCCTTGTTGAATAGTGCACTGCAGGGGAAGGACGTGCAACACCAAGAAATTAAAAAATTACGAAAATGAACAGGGCTGATCCAGATCATCTAGCTGTACTCGTGTCTGATATTTTGTGCCTCAAGGAAAAACTGCAAAAATGTGGCTTTTCTTCTAAGCAAAATATTAAAAAATAAATAAGAGATTAAGATAAATAAGATAACGAACCTCAAGGGAATGCTTTCAGAAATTTGTTATGCACTATTATGTCATTGTGGAAATACAAGCAAGTGGTCGGTGGGGCAGGAAGAGCTGGAGTGGGAGTTGCAGGAGAAAGTATTTTGATCTGTCCGGCAAACGACAATTTATTGGTAACAACTTGTTACCTGAAGACGGAAGCAGTTGGAATCCATACGTTTAAGTTTCAAAAATAATTGGTTGAGCAATGTTTTCAGATGTACAGTTCAGTGCTCAGCTGCAAAATCAGCTGTCATGAGTAGGTAATGAAAACTTCTTACAGTCCGTGTCCAGACATCATGTTTAATATAATTTTAATTTCAGCTTTATTCTATTTTAGGTGCTATTCGGACTAGAAATGAACATTCAATGCTTCATTTAACATTTAAGACCACAATTTACCTATATCAAGCCACTTGCGATTTCAACACAGTTTATCAGACTGGCGAGAGGTAGTGACCAGATTAACCCACTAGGAAACAATGTTCAAGATTCATGGGAAAACGGCTAGTGTGCTATACAAAAATTGACTAAAGAAAACTGCCAGAGCCTTCCCTCAAAGATTGCTAAGCAAGTTTATAGAGATGTGCTCAATTAAGGTGAATAATTTTTAAAAAATGAAATGAAATCCATATTGTGAATAAAATTCACATGTCGACAAACATCCAGATTAAAATCTATGGTCTAGCAAAGGTACGGACCAACACCAAATGTCAAGCAGCACCATCTATTGACCCAACCCACAACAAACCTTCCTATCCCTCACCCATGGTTATGTCCATGCTTAACGTCCCCAAATCTTAACCCACGATCGTAGTTCCAGACACACTCTAACCCCAGACCCAACTCACCGTCTAGCCTAGACACACTCACCTTTGACATTGTACCTGGGAACTAAACCAAGAATTAGAACTAGACCTTAGACACTTACCCATCACCGATCAGTAGCTGCAATAGAAAATTCAAGAAATGACTTACCCAGTGACCTAGTTTCATAAAGTGCAATAGCACTTTCGGTCAATTACTTTCCCTGGAAACATCTCGGTCATTTACCTCGGATATTCTCACCTCTTGTGGGAACATTAATGGCCACAGATTATGCTACTCGAGCAGGAACACGTTCATCAACCTCTGTGACAGCAAATACAGGGAATTATTGGTCAATTATGGAACCAATGATGGGAACTCACGAATTGGCAAATCCAGAGTAACAGGTGGGATAAAGTAGAAGATCAGCAAGAAAATTACGGATAAATAGAGAAGAAATGGATCAGGCAGGCAGTCGAAGTCAAGCCCGAGAGGAAGCCAGGTCTCAGCCGCTGCCGAGCCGAAGCCCAATCCCAAGACGTTACAAAGTTCCCGTAGAAGACAACTCCAAGACTAAGCCTAGACGTTCCAAAGTTCCCGTAGAAGACAACTCCAAGACGAAGCCAAGACGTTCTACGAAGTTCCTGAAGAAGACAACTCCAAGACGAAGCCAAGAGGGTTTCCTGAAGAAACTCATAAAGTAACATGGTAACCCGATCAAGTAATCGGCTACCACTCAAGTCCTGAACCGTCCAAGTAGACGACAGGCAGTAATCCTCATAAATGAACCCCGCGACCAAAACCTCGTTGGCAGAAGCTTTAAAAGATCCCACTGCGGGACCCCGACCAATCTCGTTGGAGGAATATCGCCGGCGTCAGGCTATCAAACAATCCGAGCTAAACCATTCTTCACGACAGCACAAGGAGAAGAAACCGAGATCGGGAGTGGAAGAATATTTCAAACGCAGACTACAGGAAGCCCAGAGAGAACTGGTTCTGGCATCAACCAAAGAAGAAAGACGCCTTGCCCGTCAAGAAATCAACGGTTTGAAGATGGAGCGCAGGAACTACAGGCAGACAAAGAAATACAACAAAGCAGCACCGAAAAAGTAAGAGTTAGGTCAATAGGACTATTAATATGTACAAATGTATCGAGGTGTATGAATAAAGTAAGATAGAGTAAATAAAAAGGTCCAACACATAACCGTCTAAAAGCGTTCTCACTCGTACTTCTACCAAAAATCCCAACATCCACGACTCCTGCTATTATGTAATCTCTTTTGGCTGCCAGCGGAGCGATAGAAGAAACAAAGCCCTTACCTATGGAGGAACAAACTAAAAAAAAGTGGTTTGTGTCGGAACGAGAATGGTTTGTGTCGGAATAGGAACAGACTTAGTAGACATATATACCTACCACATATCAGGCTTTTACAAGTAGTTATAAGAAGTTAAATCCTTTTTTTGTTCCAAGAGTGCTACTCAACATGGCATATGGTCAGATTAGTATAAAATACGGCTTCAAGGGGTCAAACCACTCCGTTTCTATGGCTTGTGCTGCAGGAGCCCATGCAATTGGAGATGCCTACAGGTTTATCAAGAACAATGATGCGGACGTGATGATTTGCGGTAGTGGAGAAAGTTATAGACATCCATTGTCTCTAGCTGGATTTTGTAGGCTACGAGCATTGAGTACATCGTTAAACGAATGTCCAGAAAAATCATCAAGACCGTTTGATACAAAAAGATATGGTTTTGTTATTAGTGAAGGTTCGGCTATTCTTGTTCTGGAAGGATTGGAATACGCTAAACGTCGTGGAGCAAATATCTTAGCAGAAATAATGGGTTATGGCCTTTCTGGTGATGCTGCGCATTTAACATCACCTAGCGAGGATGGTCGAGGTGCATTTTTAGCTATGCAACGTGCTATAAATTCTGCAGGAATACCAACAGAGCATGTATCATACGGGTGCAGCTGGTAGTTTATGAGCATTATTTGTTGTTTAAGCATGTAAAAATAAAACTCTGCCTCCATCAATAAACATAGAAAATGTCGATGAGGGAATGAAATTGAATTTTGCAACAAGTAAGACAGAATCGAGTGCAGGAGGGCGTCGAATAACACTGAAAAATGCTTTTGGATTCGGAGGCATCAATGCTTGTATTTGCATTGGGGAGCATGTAGAACAGTTTCGTATAGCCAAATAAATTTGTAAATACAAAATGAAAACTTATAACATTTTCCTTTTAAAAAATCTTTCTATAAACTAACTTTTTCTTCCCTATCATTTTCGTCTTTTCTATCTTCTATATCATATCGTATTGAAGAATAGATGTAAGGTCTTATATATACTGTCTTCTCAGTCCAAAACTAGACTTGGATTGACACAAATTTGAAAATTACATGCTTTTCAATATAATCTGCTTTAGTACGAAATATTCTTGTCACATTTTAAAGGAGCTGATTTAAAGGATACGTTTACTTTACCAGAGCTGAAATATACTTTGGTATATCTATGACTTGCATATCAGAATCTGTAGATGATGTTATTAGCTGCAAAGAAAAATTTCATGAGAAATTTCAAATGATATTTTATAAAAACGTTACTGTCACTCACTTGCTCAGCTACGATGTCTATTGAAAGCAAAATCTCCCCAGGTCCTGAGAATCTTGATAGTTGTGTACCAGTTGATTTGTTTGTAGCCTAAATGAAGTCAACAAATATTAGATTTTCCTGATAAGGTTTCATAGAAACAGTACCATTTCCACTACCGTATGTAGATTGTAGAGACCTCGCTTCCGCGCTAAAAATAAGTGAATGAGTTTTTTTTGGAATACCTAGGAAAAGTGTTTATAATATCTAGTCTCCAACGTAGTTGGTTTTAAGGTTTTCATATCAAGGTACGTTTATAAGACATATCAATATGGGAATCGAAACCTTCTAATATTATATATAAAAAGAAAAGGTGTCCACCCAGCAAACGATTTTTTTTATTACGATTTATGTGCTTATATGGCTGATACCTTCGATGATGTCTTACATAACGAAAACGACTGATTATTGTTTCCAGATTAACTAACGGTAAAAGTATATTTTACGGGTATGTTCCTGTTAGTATGAAACAATTTGAGAGAACAATAAATAAAAGTAGCAGACCTTGAACGTAGAAATTATAAATGTGTATTTTCATTATAAGATTACACGTCTGAATACATTGAGTGGTATAATGCAACTGCGTCATTGCGTTGTTGGCAGAGTTCATTTCAGTTGGTGGGCGTGTTCTTTCTGAAACATAATACTCTCCCGTATCTCATCCGGTCTCACTTACAGTTCCTTCCAAGGAGTTGCCCCTTAAAGGTGCCTACAGACGATCATATTTCTATGATGTTTCATCATATATATGAGATAGAAATATATCATATTTTATGATCGTGTGAACAGTTCATCATATATATGACACATAAATATGTCGTATTTTTTCGTCACATTCCGTGTTCGACGGAAAAGATTTTCCATTTCGATGGAAAAGGAATCTTTGATGAAAATATATGATGAAAAGTGGCGGCAGTTTTAAATGTTAACTGTTTGTTTTGGAAATAGTTTTGGGGTTCAATTTTTCTGTCTGTGACGAAACTAAATATAATTATGCAGCATGTAATTACTTTGCAAATAAAAAG
The DNA here is from genome assembly GCA_963971475.1 of Chrysops caecutiens. Taxonomy (NCBI): domain Eukaryota; kingdom Metazoa; phylum Arthropoda; class Insecta; order Diptera; family Tabanidae; genus Chrysops; species Chrysops caecutiens. The sequence continues at coordinate 44,524,710 of OZ020567.1, read as the reverse complement.
GAGTATGGTGATCAGAAAAATAAATTATAACTTTTATATTTTATTTATAATTTTCAAACTATTTTATATTCATCACTCATTTTATCTGCAATTTGCTAACTTCTATTATTCATGAAATACAATTTGTGTTTGACAACGTCGAACAACACACAATATGAGAAATACATATCATATTAAATTGTGTTGTGTGTACAGCAAAAATCGTTTTGTCATAGTTTTTCATCATGAAAAATTTACATCATATTTTCAAAACCGTGTGTGTACAGTTCATCATATAATATGTCGTAGATTTGATATGACACAAATATGTCATATAATATCATGTATTTTTCTATGATCGTCTGTAGGCACCTTAAGTTGTGTTGAGAGAATTATTTCTCCGTTTATAACGTAAACAATTGAAGGGTTTTATTCATATATATATTTCAAAAATTATACAAATTGAATAATGTTTTCGTAATATATATTTAATTATTTTCTTACATTAAAAATAAGAGATTTAAAAACATTTCAAATATATAATATATGTATACATTTATTTTATTATAAACACTAAAACATAAAATTATAAAAACGAACGTAGCCAAACATATGTGAATGACGTCTCGAACACACAAGATCAGATTTTCACACATAGGTGGCCAACATCGTTTGTGACACCAACATGACCCAACCACCCCGTTCATGTAAATTTTAAGGTTAATTCGAATCATATTAAAAATACAAAAATATCGAAATTAGATCGAATTATGATTTTTTGCATATAATATCAATTGTTTATTCTTGAGTATTGAAATGTACTTTCAACACTTTGTTGAGGTAGGATGCGTGAATTTTATGAAAACCGGATAAAGAACATTCACAAAAATCGAGGATTTTTCCTTCAAGTATATAGCTTTTATTTTTAAACAAAGATTATATTTGTTCAGGTTTTATGTTGATTAAGTGCGTGCCTTCCAAAACCTGACAAACTGTAGAAAAATTTCGAAAAACTTATTTATGACCTTAAAAACATTAAAAGTTGTATGGTAAGATGAAGTTCGATATTGTTAGAAACTTATTTCAATTGTTCGTTTTAGATTGGCAAAAAGAGTGTTTGCAGATACCAGCTATTGAAAATAGAGAAAACATAGTTTATGCACTACCAACAAGTGGTGGTAAAATGCTAGTGGCGGAAATACTAATGTTACATGAACTTATATACCACCAGAAAAATGTGATATTTATCCTGCCTTATGTTTTAATTGTCCAGGAAAAGTAACAAGAGAATCAGTCAGTATTGTAATTTACATGTGGTTTGAGTATATCTTTGTTTCAGGTCACTGCAATAGGGCCTTTTGCTTTGAATTGTAGTTTCCTTGTTGGAGTACATTGCAAAAGAACAGCACAGAAAAGGACGTTGTCTATCCCCAAGTAGAAGAATGAATGAAAGAATAAATGTTTATTTATAGTATCTATTGAAAAAGCTTCAATATTATTTGAAAGCTCATGTCATCAAGAAGCCGCATGGAAAAATAAAAGTAGTCTTACACAAACCTTGACACTATTCGTTTCAAATAATTTGAAATATTCAATGCAAAGGAAGTCTTTATTTGCTCTCTTTGTTCATGTACTTTATACAAAAAAGCGTTTCAACTTATAACTAAAGCCTACTGCGATTTCTTCTCATCTCCTTTAGCCTTGGTCTGATCGTCTTTGAAATGCAGGAAGACGAAAGGAAACAGGAATAGTCTGATCATCATAGAAAATGCGCTAGCATAATATGGGAATGCACTTGGTATAAAACGTTCGTTTTGTGTATGCTCCAATGGTCGTACTGAAACCTGCAAATAATGATAAGTCATGTGAAATTCCCAAGATAAATTTAATCGATAAATTTTACCTGTGTGGTGCTAGACAGATGAGTAATGAATTGATACACCCCATACACATTGGGAATTTTGAATTTGGCCCGATATTGGCCACACTTCACATTTTTCAGGGTAGTGCGGACGAATTCGAATTGAACTTCCACTGTCCATCAATAAGTTGCTCGATAGCTATTGTTTCAACTACAGGATCTGTGATACAAGTCTTTTGTTGTCGAAATATGGAGAGTATTTGTATGAAAATTTGATTATATTTGCACGGACTGTTGAGTAATTCGGAGGCGATTTGAATGCGGAAAGAATAACACGATTTATTGATGACGGAGGAACAGTGTTGTTAGTTGGTAACCCACAGACCGGTGATGTTCTGAGGGAACTAGCTTCTGAATGTGGTTTCGAAGTAGATTACGAAAATGCTTTTGTCATTGATCACATAAACTTTGACGATTCCGATGCTGGAGATCATTCAACAATCTTGACTGAAGGTTAGAATCTTATCGATACTCCAATAATTGTAGGGCAGAAACATGTAAACCCTCTCCTGTACCCTGGTACAGCTCTACTCGCCGACAAAGAAAATCCTCTAGCATACAGTTACGACCCAGAGAATCCAATCAAAGAATTTCCATATGCAGTTTGTTGGGGTACTTTGCTCATTGCTGGATTGCAGGCAAGAAATAATGCTCGTGTAGTTTTCTCTGGGTCCCCTCACTTTTTCTCAGATGAAGAATTCACATCAAGTGTTCAAAACGCAAAATCGACAAAAGTTTATCCAGTGTCAGGAAACCAAAAAGTAGCAAGAGGGTATTCGGTGAAACTGGTCATTTTCGTGTATAATTAGTTGATTGCCACAAGGAAGCAGAGAAACAACCACCAGCAGCTTACACTATCACAGATCCTGTAGTTTAAACAATTGCTATCGAGCAACTTGTTGATGGACAGCGGAATTTCAACTCGAATTCGTCCGCACTACCCTGAAAAATGTGAACGGTGGCCAATATCGGGCCAAATTCAAAATTCCCAATGTGTATGGGGTGTATCAATTCAAAGTGGACTACGACCGTGTAGGCTTTACTCATCTGTCTAGCACCACACAGGTAAAATTTATCAATTAAATTTATCTTGAGAATTTCACATGACTTATCATTATTTCCAGGTTTCAGTAAGACCATTGGAGCATACACAGTACGAACGTTTCACATTACGAGTCTTCCTGCATTTCAAAGACGATCAGACCAAGGCTAAAGGAGATGAGAAGAAATCGCAGTAGGCTTTAGTTATAAGTTGAAACGCTTTTTTGTATAAAGCACATGAACAAAGAGAGCAAATAAAGACTTCCTTTGCATTGAATATTTCAAATTATTTGAAACGAATAGTGTCAAGGTTTGTGTAAGACTACTTTTATTTTTCAATGCGGCTTCTTAATAACATGAGCTATCAAATAATATTGAAGCTTTTTCAATAGATACTATAAATAAACATTTATTCTTTCATTCATTCTTCTACTTGGGGATAGACAACGTCCTTTTCTGTGCTGTTCTTTTGCAATGTACTCCACCAAGAAAACTACAATTCAAAGCAAAAGGCCCTATTGCAGTGACCTGAAACAAAGATACACTCAAACAACCTGTAAATTACAATACTGACTGATTCCCTTGTGACCTTTTCCTGGACAATTAAAACATAAGGCAGGATAAGTATCACATTTTTCTCGCGGTATATAAGTTCATGTAACATTAGTATTTCCGCCAGTAGCGTTTTACCACCACTTGTTGGTAGTGCATAAACTATGTTTTCTCTATTTTCAATAGCTGGTATCTGCAAACACTCATTTTGCCAATCTAAAATGAACAATTCAGATTTACCAATCTAAAATGAACAATTGAAATAAGTTTCTAACAAGATTAAACTTCATCTTACCATACAAACATTTAATGTTTTTAAGGTCATAAATAAGTTTTTCGAAAACTTTCCTACAAACCGCAAGAAGACCCTTAGATTTCAGTTCATTCCATCAAAGCGATTATATTTTGTTTTTCATGCTTTTTATGGTATATCGCTTCTCTTATTATTTGCAAAATAGTAATAATGATTGCAAAAATTTTTAATAAAATATATTTACAGGAAAATTATCATGAAACAAATATCATAAAACAGAAGGGTTTTCTTCATGAAAGTATTTCCAAAAATTATACAAATTGAATAATGTTCTCATAATGTAAATTCATTTATATTCTTACATTCAAAAATATGTATAAATTTAGAATCATTTCCATATAATAATGTACGCATTTATTTTCTTACAAACATTATAACATTAAATTTAATGACGAACGAAGCCAAACATGTGGAATGACGTCTCGAACACATAAGTTCATGTTTTCACACATAGTTGACCAACATCGTTCACGACACCAGCATGACGCAACCACCCCATTTAAGTCAATTTTGAGGTTAATTCGAATTATATATAAAATACAAATATATCGAAAATTAGATCGAATTATCTGTTTTTGCATTTAATATTAATTGTTTAGGTTTATGTATTGTTTTGTTATTTCAATACTTTGTTACGGTAGGATGCGCGAATTTTATGAAAACCGGATAAAATACGTTCACGTATGTAAAATCATAAAATTATCGAAAACAAAGCATAATCGAGGATTTTTCCTTTAAGTATTTAATTTTTATTGTTAAATGTAGATTATATTTGTACAGGTTTCATTTCGTTTACGTGCGTGCCTTCTGAGACCTAACAAACTGTACTGTTGCCAAAGAAGTAATGATTCAATAGCTCAATATATTGCAGAATTAAAGCATTTAGCTACAACTGCAAATGGACATGTCAAGATCCAGAGTGTAAAACACCAATATATTCTGTACTTCAAGCACAGTTCATTAGACGACTACAAAATGTGGAGATACGCGAGCAAACATTACAAAAAGGAACTGACATAAACCTCGAAAAAGCAATAGAAATTGCATTAGCTATCGAAGCAGCAAAATGTATGCAAGATCAACAGGAACGGAAGTGAATAAAGTAAGCAAAATAAGTAATTATGCAACACAATCATCAAAAGGGGGCGGAAACACCTTGTACCACCAAAAGGAAAGGTATTATAAGAACAAGAGCACCGATGATGGTAGTTTACAAAATATCTGTCTACTTTGTGGTTAAGAAGATCATATTGCACGGGACCGTAGGTCTAAGAACAAACTTAAATGTCACAGTTGTGGGAAAAGTGGACATATTGAAAAAGTTTGCATTTCAACTAAGTTTAAAAATAATAAAGCTGTCAAACGAATGAAATATATGATATGAGGCAAGTAGGAAACAAAACAAACCAACCATTTACAACAACAACCGATACCCTATTCCAAAAATAGAGGACATCTTCAATAAACTTAATGATGGGAAGTATTTCTGTGTTTCGGATTTATTCAAAGCTTATTTGCATTTAAGGCTTGACGAAGAAAGTCCGAAAATAGCGACGATATCAACACCATGGGGCACGTACCTGGTGAAACGACTTTTTATGGGTATTAAAACAGCACCTAGTGTATTTCATAAGGTTATTGACCAAATATTGGTCGGATGAGGAGGTACTGTTGTTTATTTTGATGATATTCTCATTCAAGGAAATAAACTCGAACAATGAGAAGAACGTCTGATAAAGTGTCTTGAACAACTAAATAAATATAATTTATAAGTTAAAGGCCCGTTTCCAATTCCAACTTGGAGTGGATTGGATTGGCTTTCATGTTCCGCTCATTTCGCACCCACACACTCCGCCATAAGTGCCTCTCGTGCAACCTGGCCCAGCGTAGATTGAAAATTGGATCTATTTCTATTTTTACGCTGGAGTGACAATACAATGTTTTTCAGAGTGATTCTAACAGGTGGCTGCGACGAGATCGTTCGTAATATGCGACAAATTTTTGTACTTTTTTTAATAAAATTAGCTAAAAATGGAAAAATGTATTTAGTCCTGATATATTTAAATGTATTAAGGGTATGATAATCCAAACATGGATATTTTATTAAGACAAATATTATGATATTGATGCTCAAAAATGATTTAAATTATGTTCGCCAGATGGATGTGAAATAAATCCACTCTGGCACTTGTTCCCAATGAGCATCAACACACTCCACTCCTAGCTGGCATTGGAAACCTTAACGAGGACAAGTGTGAATTCCTTGGAACCTCCATTAATTATTTAGGACACCAGATCAGTGCGAAAGGGCTTGAGAAAACTCCAGATAAAGTCCAAGCAGTGTTGAACACACCACGAACATATAATGCAAATGAAGTAAGATCTTTCTAAGGATTAGCACTTTATTATGCCAGGTTTATATCAGACGCTTCATCTATGTCATACCCATTAAATCGACTTCTATAAAAGAATATACCATTCGAGTGGACACAAGCCTGTGAAGATTCCTTTAATAAAATTGAAGCTGAAATTGTGAGTAAGAGAGTATTTGTAATATACAATCCGGACCTTTCATTCATCGTATCTACTGACGCTAGTCCACATGGGCTTGCTGCGGTGTTATCGCATATCCAATAGGGAGAAGAGAGACCTATTAGTTTTGCATCGAGATCATTGACAAAGTGTGAAAGCAACTACAGTCAATTAGATAGAGAAGCTACTGCTGTCTATTGGGCTTTTAAGATTTTTTATCACTATCTAAACGGTCGGAAATTTACTCATATCACTGACAACAAATCGTTGGAGCGAATATTTCATACAAAAAAATCAATGCCTGTTATTTCCGCGCACCGGATATTAAGATTCGCTAAATTTTTTAGTGGTTTTGATACGAAATTAAACACAAATTTTCAAAAGAGCATGGACATCCTCTGTCAAGACATCCTCTGGATCTGGACGCTAAACTAATAGATTATCGTCAAGAGTCATTTCACGTTAATGAAATCACTCTATCCAAAATGACAGATACAGCACCAGTTACTGCTGAACGAATTCGAAACGAAACATATCCTGACCCCCAGCCCGGAATAATAAAGGTGTAACTTCACAGCCGAAAAATTCGAAATCCAGAATGCACGATTCATGCAGGCATCGTCATGAGAGGAATCAGAGTATATGTACCAGCATCTCTCCGACCGGCTATCTTCCAAGGACTTCATTCAACGCATATTGGTATGGTTAAAATGAAGAGTATCGCACGTACCTTATTCTACTGGCCTGGAATTGATAATAAAATTGAATGTTTGGTACAAGCCTGTCAAAATTGTGCTAAAATCAAGAAAGACCCAGAAAAACCATGGCAACGGATACATGCAGATTATGCAGGACCCTGAAGGAACATCATTTTTTAATTGTTATCGATGCTAAAACAAAATGCATAGAAATGTCCATGTCGGTGAAAGTGCCAACATCACGATCGACGATCAAAGCAATTGATGTACGGGTACGCTTGTCACTGACAATGCTACTGTATTTAAATCTAAAGAATTCCCTGAATTTTGTCAAAAGAGTGGCATTGAACAACGCTTCAGTCCGCCAAATTATCCAGCAACGAATGTTTTCGCAGAACGTGCTGTCCAAACGTTAAAGTCAAAGCTCAAAGCGATGGTAGATGAGCCTGGAAATATCAAAGATAAATTAAATGCTTTTCTTTTTAAATATCGAATGACTCCTCTAGGTGATGGCAAGACTCCTGTTGAATTAAACTTGAACCGACAGCTACGCACCCGTCGTCACTTAATTAAGCCAATAGACATGTTGCCGTCTGTGCCTAACATGGCACAAATATATCGATACCTTAAGCCTGGAGATCGAGTACAAGCTCGTAATTATTCGGGATCTGCATTATGGAGGTTCGGCACTGTCGTAGATTTGGCAAGTTACGGTATCTTGTCAAATTCGTAACTTTTTTGTAGTTCTTCTTCATCAAGTTGGGGAGAGTGTGCTATATGCCACCAAATAGCGGTATACTACCGCTCTAGTACGTGGTACTCTATTACCACACCAGATTAGAGATTACTCTTGGAAAACTTAGCCATAGGTTATGTGAGTGAACGCATGGAATATTATTACGCGTAAATATATGAAAGTCAAAAAATAATTATTGTAAAAGCTCTAACTATAAGAACAATTGAAATAAATATTAAATACATAACAGTATGACTGTTATATAAATATATATGAAAAACCAAACAGTCATAGTGCAACAACAATTTCATTATTACAATCAATAAGAGATACTTAAAACTAGATGCTGTCTAAAACTATAGGACAATTAAAACTATTTATTACTCTCAACGGAAACTTAAATTTTATATTCGTAATGTTATGTTTTCGAGAATTTGCTGAGACCTTACATTACAAGATCTTCCAAGCATTCCAGACAACATACGCTGGCGCAACAGGGTCAAACGGTGTCTTTTATTTTGTAAATTGTGTCCTTTCCGGAACACCATTCTTGTAATATTTGCCGGTTTTAACTGGCTACATATAACTTATTTGATGAACCCGTAGATGAAAAGCTAATAGAAAACAATTCGCAACATTTGAAGGTGACGAAAATGTGTCTTCTAATACATTATTCACAGACAATGTTCCATGAAGCGACATCTTGGATGCACGAAAATAAGGAAAGTCGATGAAAAGTCACATAAATCTAATGTGAAGGTAATAAGTGTTGTTACCTAGTGTCTGCAATGTTGTCAGTGCTGTCTTTTTGTCGACAACGATCTGCAAACGAACGCGGGTGAAGTTTTTTTTCATATATATACATATATGACGGAAGTTATATAAACTGATGATGTTCTCGTCAATCAGATAAGAGCGTATCAGATAAGCCAAATCAGATAAGAGCGTATGTTGTGTTTGTATTTTTGTCTTCGGCTGGGAAAGTAGTTGCGGAGTTAGTCAAAGGGGCTTTTTTGTAGAAATTGCGCGCGGATTTTGAATTTAAACGTATTACACTATAGCCGTGTTTTATTATTCACTTGAGCGAGAGCCGGATAGATTTTTGAATGTGTTCCAACAACAACACGTGATCTTAATATTTTTCTGGATCACGCATTGTTGTTGTAGTACATGCAAAAACCTATCGGGCACTAGTTCAACTTCTATCCGGCTCTCGCTCAAGTGAATAATAAAACACGGCTTATATTACTTTTGAATTCCCTTATTTTAAGGAGTGTTGTTTTATGTCATTCGGCAGTCTTCTATGTATTACATAAGGTCCCTTAAACAGGGGCGTCAGTTTTTTACTAGTGCCTACAGTAGTATCAGTATTCTTAATGACAACAAAATCCCCCTCTTCAAATTCAACAGCAGGACAGTGAGATTCACGGAAACGTCTTAGGTTATATTCTTGCGATTTCAGTATATTTTCGGAAGCTTCCTGACGAAGGGCGTCCAGGTTACGTACTTTATCAGGGATCTTGGTTTCCAAATACTCAGTAAGCTCATCGATCTCTTTACGTCGCTCTGCCGTGTCACGACAAAAAACTGTATCTCAAGGAACTTCGTTTTTAGATAATTGCGTCTTAAACTTTTTCATGTTTTTCGTGAATATTGTTATGATTTTGAAGTGGAAGAATGATATTTTATGCAAATATGACGTCAAGATTAGGGTTTAAGGTGAGCATATAATTTTTTTCTAGTTTCCTTCGATTTATCTGTGATTACAGTGAAATGTCGAGACAAATGCTTATATGTTTGAACTTACAGTGAATTTTTGTATGAAAAATTCTTTGATATGAAACTTTCAGACAAAATATTTCGATTATGGTATGTAGACAGGGCTTCGTTGAATCATTTTAAAGATATTAGCACAAAACACTGTAAGTTGAGTTACAGTGTTTTGTCATAACAGGGCAGCGCTGTTCTACGCCAAATAGTAGAACTGAGGGTGTGACTTTACTAACAGTGTGAATTGTGTTGTTTAAAGCATATTCGACAGCAGATAATTGGCAGGTCCAATCAGAATGGTCAAGAGGTTCAGATATTTTGCTCAATATTGGCCGCAGGACACGATTAACCCTTTCTGCTTGTCCGTTAGCTTGGGGCGAAGCTGTAGCATTTAACACATGGATTATGTTTCCATTTTCTAAAAAGATATGAAATTCATTAGAGGTAAAGCAAATGCCTCGGTCACTAATAAGTCTTCTGGGTCGACTATAATACACAATGTATTGACGAAGGGCACAACAAACTTCCTTGGAACTAGTGGATGAAGCAGGATACAACTTAACAAATTTAGTAAAAGCATCAATTACTACCAGAAGGTATTTTTTCCTTGACTGCAGCGACGGAAGGGGACCTAAGTGATCAACATGTATAAGGTCGAATGGGAAAGCAGCTTTGGGGATATTATACAGATTACGTTGCGTATTCCTTGCAGGAGCGGAGTAGATGATACATTTGAGACAATTTTGAATAAAGTTCTAGACCCGATTTTTCATCTGAGGAAACCAATAGTGTTTTTTTATTTGGCCGCAGGTTTTGTTCACACCTAAGTGTCCTATTTTCTCATGAATTGTGCGAATGACGTAATTAGTCATTTCTCTAGGGACATACAATTGCAGTAGATCAGAAGGGGATCTTCGGAAAACTAATCCATCTTTTATTTCAAAACCATCAACTATTCCATTTTCTAAATGAGACCTAAGTTCTGTTAATTTAGGATCTCGATATTGCGTCAGTTGAAGTTGAAAATCCAAATTGGATTCTTCATAAGTAGCAGCGACTTCTTCTCTGCTTAAGGCATCAACATGGCGCATCGCTGTGCCAGTGCGATGTTGAATTGTATAGTTATAATTCTTCAAAAATAAGTCCCAACGACTTATTTAAGCAGAATGTGTACGATTCTTCACGGTTTCTTCTAATGAATTACAATCAGTGATGATCTTAATTGGGATACCTTCTCGATCAGCATGGAATCGCTTCAGGGCATAAATAATGGACAGGGCCTCAAGTTCATAACTGTGTAGTTTAGATTCACTGGGAGAAGCAGTTTTCGAAAAATAAGCGACAGGATGTAGTTTTTTGTCATCCTGCCTTTGAAGTAGAACGGCACCAAAACCAGTTGCACTAGCATCACAATGCAGTTCTGTTTCTACATCAGGATTATATATTGAAAGTATGGGTGATTCTAATAACTTCTGCCGTAGGGTCTGAAAAGCATCAACACAGGCTTTGTTAAAATCATAAGGGGTATCTTTTTGCAGCAGTTGGGTCTTCGGTTTAGCTAATATCGAAAAGGATTTAACAAATCGTCGGAAATATAAAAAGAGTCTCAAGCAGCGTTCCAGTTGCTTCCTATCCTTAGGCATAGGGTAGTTTTTAATAGCCAGCAGATGGGTATCACTAGGCCGAATTCCTTTGTGATTAGCGCGATACCCTAAATACTCAAGTTCATCATAAGCAAATTTACACTTCTTCAGTTGTAACTCTAATCCATGTTTCTTAAGAAGGCCTTAGACATCAGTTACAGCTTCCATATGACTATCAAAATTTTCGGAAGCAATCAAGATATCTTCTAAATACACTACCAGCTTTCTACTCTTAATTAATTCCGCAAACATTCTTTGATTCATTCTTCCGGTGCATTCTTGAGCCCAAAGGGCATCCTCAGGTACTCATACTGGCCATCAGGTGTGACAAAAGAAGTATACTTGATTAAATCTTCGTGCATTTTTATTTGGTGAAATCCACTCTTAAGGTTCAGCAGGGTGAAAAACTTCTTTCCTCCTAAATGCTCAAGACAATCATCAATTAATGGCAGAGGGAAATTATCCCGAACGGTAATTTTATTAAGTGGACGGTAATCCACACACTTGCGGATTTCTCCACTCTTTTTGCGCACTACTACAAGAGCCGAAGCATAAGGGGAATTGCTTGGACGGATAATTTTTTTTCTATGTAAATCATCAACTATTTTTTGAACCTCTCTAGGCTCAAAGTATGACAGACGGCGGGGGCGGCAGTAAATAGGGGTGTCCTGCGTAAGGTTGATCCTCATTCTGAAATTATCATCGGTTAGATCAGAGGCCTCAACATAATTCCTAACGAACATGTCTCGGAAAGCTTCAGTCTGGGTTTGCATCAGCTGAGCGTTCATGTCAACGGCCAAATCTTCAGATAGCTCAATTGCACACATTTCTCTAAAAATCGATTCACAGTCAGGATTGTCAATTTCCTCTTTTTGCGGACCGCAGGTTGTCAGCAGCTGCTCACTCTCAACAACACTACTTCCAACACCAGCCCTAGCAATGCTTAATTTATTTATAACGGCGGACACATGTGGTTTTAAATTTAATTTATTTGAATTCAATGTTAACAGTTCATTTTTACTGTATTTATAAAATACGTAACATAAATGTATATTTAATTTTGGTAACAAATCTCTTCCTATGATCATTGCATAGGAAGAGGAATTATTAGGCACAATCATAAATTGGTGTTTAATTTCAGTGCTTTTATATTTAATTCTGCAGTTCACTTTTCCGGCAGACATAATAGTTTGGTTTCCCAGACCGCGGTGTCTTGAAGGTTTTAATTTATTTATATTTTCTGAAGGAGCCTCTGCCTCGACGATGAAGCTCTTAGGAATACCGGAATCAAAAATAGAAACCACATGTGAACGCTTCTCAAAATATGGACCAAAAGCAACACTTACCAGTTCTAAAGTCCTTATTTTCCTACAGAGATATGAATCATCAGAGTCGTCATCATCAGTTTTGGGGTATCTATTAGCATAAGCAGCAGTTGTCGATGGTCGATTTGGGCAGTCTTTATACACATGCCCCATCAGGCCGCAGTGGAAGCAGGATCCATCTGGTCTCTTCGGTTTTGGACATTAAGATTGGTAATGTCCAAATCTGGAACAGTTGTAACATCGGATTCGTTCGTCAGGCTCCTTACTGGTAGACGGCATCGGAGTCATCCTTCTCTCTGGCTTAACATCAGGTATTCGTCGGGTTGGTAATGGAAAGTAGACCGGTTTGGAGATTGTAGTGGCAGAGGTTTTGATAGTTGTACCACGCAGCATTGAACGGCAGTTGATCTTTCTTTCATACCTCTTAAGTTAGATCTTCAGCTCTCCTATATTGTTGGCACTATACAGTATGGTGGCCTCAGTGGAGTTATCTCCTATTCCTCCGATTATTATGTCCACCAACTCGAACTCAGGGATATTTCCGCGGTTGGCAATCTCATGCATTTCGATCACGTATCGATGCAGAGTTTCTCCGGGCTGCAGGTGCCGTCTTCACAACTGGTTATACACTTCGTCAGTGGTGTGTCGGTGACCAAATTCACCCATCAACTTCGCCTTCAGTTCATCGTATGTACGTACGGTGATGGTACGTCCATATAACTAGGCTGTTCTTTTTAACAATCTCCTAGTTCCCACTTATTTGGCCCTTTCGTCAAAGCATAATATACCAAAGGCGTCTTCGAGATCACTAATCCGTTTCTTTACATCGTATGTATCGTCTCCTGTGAACGGCAGTGCCATGGCTTCTACGGTGCTAATGTCTAGGTGCCTCGGGGCGGCAGCTGATTGATAATTTCGCTCCAGGCCAGCAATCTCTTGCTGCAACCGCAGGATCTCTTTCTGTTTCCGCAATCTACTCAATTGAGCGTCCATTTCTGCATCAGAGGCGGTAATGTTCACACACATAACAGAAGTTCTGTCAAGTGCAGGTATCTCAGGTTGTGTATTAGTCGCAGTAGATGCTAGGCAGTCATCACTAGCATCATGTTGCGCATCAGTTGCAGCGACCGTTACATTGTGTTCGCCGACATCAGTTTGCACGTTAGGTTGTACATGGGATTCATACAACACTTTAATCTGCGCCAATGTAGCGTTATCTGGAATGTCGACATCATGTGCCTGCAGGGCCGCAAGGATATCATTTTTCGTCGCTTAACTCATCACACGTATTGTAATTCAAAATCATCACGGCAGGAAACTTCAGGAACTATCAAAAATGGCAGCAACACGTTTTATTTTCTTCAATAGTTTCCACCGGCACGATGGATGAATTTGACTTCTGAATTTGAGTGTCATTAATTTAAACAAACTAATTGGTTAATACTATTTTATTGACTTAACATACGTCTTAACTCTTCAGCAGGTTGTAATAAAATCTAAAAACTACTAGAATAAAGACCAAGAGACGCCGATCATACGATCGGCAGATTGGTCTTTGTAACAGGCAGAATGGTCAAACTGGTACACATGTAAAGTATAATATGTATCGAAGAGTAAATAAATCCTCACCATATTGAAGTGCTCAAATTATAAGCACCGTCCAATAAAGTTTGTTGAGGTACAGGATAATGAAGAGCACTGATATGGTGCCCTGTTATTATCAGTAATGAAAGACGCTCTTTCAAGATCAAAATCAAAACTGGCTTTGTTAGTTCATTACAATGGTTATTTATACAAAAATTAATACAATATTATGAACTTAAGTTTATTCACCTCGTGTGAATCGAACTGTGAGAACCAGAATCGATTGCCATCAGAATTGATTGCATACAAATTTAGCTAGAACATCGATGTGCAATCGATTCTTCACACGTCCTCAATAAAGTTCAGAGGCACAGGTAAGTATTTATGTTTTCGGATTTCAGAAGCACATGTAATTTGTCACAGGTATGTGTCTTAACTAATATTATTTATGATCAAGTACTAAACTTGTCTTAGATAATGTGTCTGTGCTAATGTGTCTATGCTCATCGTTCATAATAAATTTAAGTGTCTGTGCTAGCTTAACTATTTTATGGGGTGATTATTTTATTAATATATAGGGTGATCCTTACACACATATATGTACACTGTTAGAACCGCAGTGGTATACATATAAGTACACTGTTAGAACCGCAGTGGCACACAAAAGTACACTATTAAAACCGCAATACACTGTGTAGGACCGCGGTACACTGTGCAATTTACTACAATGTAGTAACGTTTTTTGTAATAAACTCAAAATTTGGTGTGAAAAATTATGTTGTATCACATACATATTTTAAATCACATACATTTTCTGTTAATTGAATTACACTTTAATAAGGTTGAAACGAACTAAAATAACACTTATTTTTAGATATAAGCTAGAAATATTGGTAGCTTCAACCCAGTTCTGTTTGAGGTCTAGTCTTAATCATTTCGTGTTTAGAAAGATATTCATGGTTTTCAGTTATGTGTCTTAAATTTATTAGTTACATTTCACACCTTTCTTAAAGTTGTTATAATCAAAAATCAAAAAACGTTCTTACTATTTCGTGCAAAAAAATATCTCAAAAATATATGCAAATTGCGATATAACAGGAATTATTAGCTATTTTGCAGCCCCGAAAAAATATCAAGTTAATATCTTCAAATATATTAAATATTTCTGTGGCATACAGTTTCAGTTACTTATATTACACTTTCATCAGCTATGATATCAATGGTATTCTTCATATAGCAGTCCTGAAAAAATAAGCCAAGTTAACGTTTTCTGATATATATAATATTTAATTTGCTTTATATAAATAAAAAAATTTGAAAAATATTTTGAATATAGGTAAAAGTTGCCCCTTTCAAAAACAAAACATTTCTTTTACGACGTTTCTGAGCTAAGTACAGCGTCTTATCGCATAATATATAAACAAAAGCCGTCTAAAGTTTTGAAATTTTTAAATTTTTACGAATATTATGATATATTTTTAGTAATAACAACTCGAAATTGTATAAAATCGACTTCTGCACTATTAAGGAATATTTTGACACCAAACTCACCTATGAAATGAATTTTCGTGGCCATGCTTTGCGCATTTTTCAACTGGTGACACAACACTTTATTCATTCAAAACACTTCATAAATACAAATTCACCTTATGAAATTGACTATTATTACTTCATTAATAAATTTTGAATAATATAAACATCAAAAATCACAATTATTTAAACTTTCAATTAGCATTTTCATGAAAATTACACTCTGGTTCGATTCAACACAATTTTCCGCGAAGAAATTTTTGACAATCTAAGTTACAAGTGAAAAAGACGGAGACTACGAATAAGACGGACGGAAAACATGGGCACCGTTATGTTTTGGCTTCGAACATGTATACTGTACATGTGACATATAGCTTCTTATAATATTACTTATTCAAATACATTGCGTTTGTTGTTTTGTCGACGAATTTTATGTAATTAAAGTGTTAAAAATGTTTATTTTATATGGAATTTAGAATTAGTGTTATCATTAATGTGTTTCTTATCGATGTAGAATAAATCTTATGTCAGAGAATCCGTCAAACGCACATAAAATCGATTTTTTCGGCGGTATTAATTTTGACGTTTGAATTCTGACGGTAAACAAACGTAAACATTTATTAAATCTAGTGTTTGTGATTGTAAAACAGTGAAAGAATATTTTTGGGGGTCTATTCTGGCCGTTCGTAGCAGATTCTGCTATTTTGACAATCTGCTATAATTTTGTATCTGGAGTAGAATTTATCTTCATCTAGAAATAGTCTCTGACCCAGAATCCGTCTGCATCCACTTCGTGACGAACAGTATGTCCATAATATGATATGATTTTTTTTCCAAAGTTATTTATTTGCAAATACCAACAACTATTTTTGAGAAATATATAGTATTAGTATAGTATTTTTAACACATTTATCCATATATGTAGTATCAAATAGTCTCTTCCTTTTCTCATGGTTCTGGTTTGAGGAGGTCATTTTGTGGAATATCATGATATAACCAGGCTCAGTTTATGTGTCTTCCATTCCAAAAACATCAGATCACATTGTCTTTGCGGTAGTCCTTATGCTGTCGTCTTTTCCACAATCCAAAGAGCCCTCTCTGTTTTGGTGACTACGAATTGGCCAAATCTTTCACTCAATGCACACAAATTAAATATCTTCGTGCTTATATTAACGCCTTTACTATCAAATTTATTGAATTCCTTGAGTTGGTGCTCTAGGTATGCTTAAAGTTCCTTAAAAATAATTGTTCCTTAAATATTTTGTTGCACCACCAAACAAACTTATTTGGGTATTTTGCCAAAATTCAACACCAGAAAACTCTTGTTTTTCGTTAAATATTTATCAATAGTGCCTCTTAATTTATGAATTTAACAAATATTTTTCTTATTAACACATTTTTCACGCCAAAAAGGTATTTAAACTTATAGTTTATTAGATATTAAGTGTTTGTTTACACTTTCAGCCGTCAAAGATAGCAGATTTGGCATAAAGTAATTTGCGAAATGGAATTCGTAGCAGATTTGGAAATAGTTGATAGCCAGAATACCAACTTTTCGAAACTCCGCTACGAGCCAAATCTGCTATCGTCCGTAGCAGAAAAATCTACGTTTTTACAAATTTCGCCAGAATAGGCCCCATTATTAAAAACAACATTATAATTAATAATAAAATAATAATTTATTGAGATGTTTTTGAGATTAAATAAATTATAGCAATATGTATGTAAAATGCTGACAAGAAATTATGTTTTGAAATTGTGAAAATATGTAAGAATTTATAGAAAATGTTTACAGATGTAAATTGTTAAAAATAGTTTCAATTTTTTATAATAAAATAAACTTGAGAAAAATTCGTTTATAAAGTGTTTTTTTTTTTTTTTTAATTTTTCAGGTACCTATAAAAATGGATTATATTGTATTTTCATGCCATATTTTTTGTTAATTTTTCGTTCTATTGTGTTATATTCTGTTTATTTTGGTTGCTTTTTGTTGTTAGTTTGTTAATAACATAATTTTTTTATTAAATCTTTGAATTTATGAATGCAGTTTCCTATATGATTTAATTTTATTTCACTTTTCTGTCTGTAAATATATATATTAATACTTATTTCTATGCAAGTGTAATCATTTTTGTATATAAAAAAATTCATAAATTTAATAAAAAAGTTATTTTTATTATGAAATATTTGAGTTTTCCAAAACTCCCGCGATGACAATTTCATTTTTCGTATGGAATTTCTCATTCTTCAATGTGGCAGCCGGACTACTGAGCCATGGACAAAACCCCCTGGATATGTAGTGGTTTGACAAGCCCTGAACTATCTTTTTGTCTATGTGTGCAATTAGTCCTATGGATTGCGCAATTTCCAAACGCGGTGTCGGAATTTACACATGAAATTCTTCCTGTGTTAATTTTAAATTATAATAGTGAGTTTTTTTGTGTTTAATAAGTTATTTTAATGTTATTTTTTGAATATTCAATCGATTAATATTGGTGTCGCTTTAGGAAAACGTTCAAATAAAAAATATAGTGTGATTATAAGAATGTTTTTGTTTCTTGATGCAACACGTTTTCCTAAAGGTGATACCATGTATAAAATTTCCAAACGTAAGTTTAGTTACTTGAGTTTCGTTTTGATTGTTTTGAATGTTTTTTGTGTTAAATTTGACTATTTTTCAAAAATAAATTAGTGGATTTAATAATTAAATAAAATGTTTAAGTTATGAGCAGAAGACCACCTTTTAAGGATGGATTGAACATCAACGGATTTCGCTGAAACTCAATGGGTTTCGCAAATTTTTATGGTACGCTAATATTTTAATTGGGAAAAGATAAATTTTTAATATTTTAGGACGAGGCGACCGGATCCAGACACGTGGGATTTTTTATTACCAGATTTTTATTTATTATTTAAATCTATTTTGTTTATTAATTAAATCTGTTTCATTTATTTTATCTGTTTTCATACATGTTGTTAATTTTTTGAGATATGTTATTTATTATTTATAGATTAGATTAGATTAGCTGCATATAGATTTAGTTGTCTCTTTATATTTCAATTTTTAAAGTACATATATAAAGAATAGTTTAGTTAACTTCAAAATGCCACGTCGTTGTTGTGTGCCTAATTGCTCTTCGAACTATGATAGTTCCGTCGCGAGAGATGGCACATTTTCATAATTTTCCTTTCCGAAAACCGATACTTCGCTCTTCAACTCGTGGATGAAGTGCATACCCCTGAAAAATTGGCAACCCAGAAAATTCTCGTCTGTCTGCTCTAAACAATTCCGGGATTCTGAAATTCTGCGAATCAATGAGGTTGGTCGTCCTCTGAAATGTATTCATTTAACGGAAACTGCCGTTCTCTCACTTTTCCCACAATCAATGAAATCAATGAAGATTTCTTCAGTAAAGACCGGATCACCAATTTCAAAAATTTCCGAGACAATTTTAAGTCTTAAGTAGAATTAAATGATTGGTTTATTAAAATACATGCGGACAGTATTATTTTCTTCATTGTTGAAACAGGTCCAACTGAAATTTGTGAGTTCGTTGTTGGAATATCGGTTTCGGAGGATCTATTTGTAAGGGTTTTTATGAAAGATTCTGAATTGAGCGACCAAGATCTTTCATGGGTTTTGGCCAAACCCAGAAAACTTAATCTTTGGTCGCAACTTGTGAATATTTTGAGCAAATATAAGCAATGTAAAGAAACTCCCAAGCCAAGTCGCGAAATATGTTTACGCACATTCTGGAAAGTTGGAAATTTTGATTAACCAACTCAAACACTTTTTCTCTAAAAGAACCCGGTACGAATCTTCCATCATTATAATGTCTTTTGTAATATATTCGCATTCTGCCGCCGCATACGAACTTCTGCGCAAATTCATGTTTCTCCCTTGCAAAAGACACCTTCAATGTATTTCGTCGTCATTTAATATAACACCTGATTTTAAAAATGAACACAACGGCGAACGGTATTTGGAGCATGCAATTAAGTTACTTAGTAACGTAGAAAAAGTAGGCGCATTACTAATTGACGAAATTTATGTTGAACCGTGCCTACAATTTAAATCCAATAATGTTACAGGTTTGGCGGAAAATAATAGTTCAAAATATGCTAGAACCGTTCAATCATATATGATTAAGTCAATTTATGGAAACTTTAAGGAAATTGTTCGACTAGTACCGGTCACTAACATCTCTGGTAAGCATTTGCACGAACTTACCACAGAAGTCATAAAATTTGTACAAAAAACAGGATTTCAAGCTCTTGTTCTTATTACTGATAATAGCAAAACGAATCAAAATATGTTCAAAGTATTTCAAAAAAAGTCACAGAACTATTTCCAAAATCCAGATTTCCCTGACAAAAAAATCTTTTTGCAGTATGACACTGTACATTTATATAAAAACTTTCGCAACAATTAGATCAATCTAAATCCCAAACAACTTTTTTACAGTAATTTCAAGACCGGTGAAATTAAAATAGCTTCCTTTCAAGATATCTCTAATCTGTTTAACCGCGAAAGAAACCTGAGTGTTAGGAAGGCTTTCAAGTTAAATTTAAAAACTGTTGACACTAGCAATCTGGATAGGCAAAAAGTTTGTTATGCAGACAATGTGTTCCACGATTCCACCATCGCAGTCTTGAAGTCCGAAGGTTGCTTCCAAACTGCCGATTTTTGCGAAAGTATTCGCACTTGGTGGAACCTAGTTAATGTGAAGCAACTTCACAAAGGTAGAGACAAAAGAAACGTTTACTGTAGCCCTATTTTCAATTTATCTGGCGCCCAGGTGGAATTTCCGACCAATTTTATAAATTGGCTTCACACCTGGAATCAGGCAGAAAATAATTCCAATACATTTTCTTCTGATACTTTTCAAGCTGCAGTTCTTACTACGTCCACTTTATTGGACTTAGTAAGTTATACTTTGAACAATTTAAATTTAAAATACGTTTTGCTAGGAAATTTTCAAACCGACGATTTAGAAGGAAGATTCCGCTTATATCGGTCTCTTTCTGGTTGTCGGTATAATGTTTCTTACACGGAACTCTTAGAATCGAAGAAAAAAATTCGAATTCACAATGTTTTTCTCCACAAAAGGCAAAATTTCCAAAGCCTTATCGCAGATTATGGCGAAAATAGAGTTCAGAATAATATATTCACACCACAATTTTTTAGCCCATTTTTGATTTGTCGTATCTTGCAAGTGTTCAAATTGATGAATCTGCCCATATATATGCAACCGAGCGAAAAATCAATTGTGCCAGATATAAGCTCAAAGTTATGGAAGACAAAGGTATCCCCATAGATGATGAATCTCCACATTCCGTCAAAATTTTATTTTTCCATAGCTAGTGTCAAAATTTAATTTTTCCATATGTGTGCTATTTTCCAGTACATTATTTCTAATATGGAATTCTCAAAAAGTTTCTTAGGGACAACCACTCAGAAAGGTCTTTTAAGGGCTTTAGTCTTCGAGTCAATTCTTTTGGATAACTTTGATGTTGACTTGGATCGTATATGCTCTTGCGGTTTAACCAACTCTGAAATTTTGA
Source organism: Chrysops caecutiens (assembly GCA_963971475.1). Classification (NCBI taxonomy): domain Eukaryota; kingdom Metazoa; phylum Arthropoda; class Insecta; order Diptera; family Tabanidae; genus Chrysops; species Chrysops caecutiens. The sequence continues at coordinate 44,503,521 of OZ020567.1, read as the reverse complement.
GTAAATCGTGCTCCCCACTGTGCAATATCTTGTTAAATAATTACACAAAATCAACTAACAATAGTTCTCTGTATACTTAAACGCGGATATTACAAAAATTTAAATGCTAATATGCAGCACTTCATTTTACCTGTGATTTTTTTTTTGTTATTGGTTTTCTAATTTATTTATTTGTTAATTTGTTATATTTTTTAACTATTCTTTTTTGTTACTTATATTTTGTTATACATTCTTTTTTGTTATATATTTATATATTATTTTATTATATATTGTTACACATTCTTTTTTGTTGTGTACTTTAGTAATAATAGACTGAATTATCTAACATTGTAGTTCAATTGTTGAATTTTAATATTATAATATCATAATTATTAAAAAGATTAATAAATTGTTCATTTGTACATATTTTGTATTTACCCATTTCTATAATTATTAAATTTTATAAACACGAAGAAATGTAGTTTTTTGTTATTATTGTATGTCAGTTTGCATTTTAGTTGTTGCCGATATTTTGTTAAATTGCTTAACATTAATAAAAGAAATGATTTATGCAACACAATGTTCTATTGGTTTAAAATTCCCGCACACAAAATTTCGTATTTCCTTTCAAATTTCAACTTTGTCAATATTTTACTTTTCTGTTTATAAATAGATGTATATTAATGCTTATTTCTATGCATGTGTAATCTTTTTTATAAATAATAAAATTTCTTAAATAATAAAAAAGTGATTTTTATTAGAAACTATTTGTATTTTTCAAAACTCCCGCGATGAAAATTTTATTTTTCGTATGAAATTTCTCATTCTACAATGTGGCAGCCAGACTACTGAGCCATGGATGAGTTAGTAAAATAGTCTGAGTCAAAACCCTCTGCATGTATTTACAAGCCATGAAGTAGGACTTGTCAATTCGTTGATAGTAGGTCTTCATTTCGCACTATTCCGTATGGCGAAGTACGAGAAATTTATATCGTTTCCGCGAATTTAATGTTAATTAACTGTAAGAAGCTATTATTTTATACAAAATTTAGTTTAAGTGTGATGATTAAAGTTTTGTTAATTAATATGATATAAATTTTCTATCGGAAAATCCGCGAAAAGTCTTTAAAAGTCAATTTTGTCGGCGGTATGAATTTTGACGTTTGCTTGTTTCGGTGCAAAACAAACGCAAATATACATTAACTTCAGTGCTTGTGAAAATAAAATAGTGAAAATATATTTTTATTTATAATAAATAATAAAATTATAACATATTGTGAAGTTTTGTAGATAAAATATATCGTCGCAATATGTAAATTGCTCATTAGAAATTAATTGTAATGTTTCAAAATACGAAAACACGTAAAAATTTACAAACAAATGTTTATAAATATAAACCGTTAAATTGTTGTTGTTGTTTAAATTCCAATGTTCAATTATAAGGAAATCTTAAAATATATCAATAAAAGTATTTTGATTAAAATTTTCAGGTACAAAATTTGTTTAAATTTAGTTTTTATACCCTATAAGTTTTATTTTTTTTTGTTAACTTCTCGTAATATTGCTATATAGTTCGTTTATGTGATTGCCTTTTGTTGTTATTTTGTCCGTAACGTAATTTTGCTATTAAATTTTTGTAATATCTGATATAACTTTCCTATTGTAAACATTAATTTTCATATGGCATTCCTACTTCCCATTGTGAACTCTTCTTATAATCGACTTTATTCTCATATATTGTACCAAATTTGACAGCAGAATAATTAACGTGTTACTCGAACACAATGAATAAGTAATACTATAAGGAAGCGCTATTCGGGAACGAAGTGGAAGCCAAAACTGATAAGAGAGTATGTGGTGTTGGTATTTTTGTCCCTGTGTGGGAAAGTATTTGCGGAGATACTTGAAGGGGTATTATTTTGGAAAATTGCGCGCGGAATTTAAATTTAAAAATTTTTCACTGTATTATTTTTGAATTCCCTTATTTTAAGGAGTATAGTTTTCCAAAATTCAAAAGAAAAAATATATTACAAATATGTAACTCAAAATTTGGTGTAAAATACTATATATTATAAGTTTACTTTTGTTCTATAGTTAAAATAAATAATATTGCATTATGTAATTTCAAGTTCTTTTTATGGAAGGAGCTTTTATGGCTTTTTTTTTTATCACAACCGGGCTTGGTACCGGCTTTGGAACAATTACAGTGCTACTTTGATTTCCTTGTTTTCGTTTGCGTCCTCATTATTTAATGTTAATATTTTTCTTTTTATTGAAGTATTGGCTATATTCCAGTCCTGTGAAAAAATGAAGTTAAAGTCTTCAAATATATTAAATGTATTGTGTTGCATACATTTTCGGTTAATTACTCTTTCATCAGCTATGATATCAATGTTGTTATTCATTTAGCAGTCCTGAAAAAATAAGTCAAGTTAATATCTTCGAATATATTAAATGTTTTATATGACATACATTTTGCTTTGTATAAATAACAAATTTAAAATATATTATGAATATAGGTAAAAGTTGCCCCCTTCAAAAACAAAACATTTCTTTTACGCCGTTTCTGAGCTAAGTGCAGCCACTTATCGCATAAAATGTAAACATACAATATGGCCGTCTAAAGTTTTGAAATTTTGCAATTCTTACGAATATTATGATATATTTTCATTAATAATAACTCAAAATTGTACAAAATGGATTCCTGCACTATTAAGCAACATTTTGATACCAAACTCACCTATGAAATGAATTTCCTTGGTCAGATTTTTACCATTTTACTTTTGCAACTGGTGATCCAACATATCCAAATATCCAAATCCAAATATTTTGACAGTGGAGTTGAATAGAAAGAGAGCAGAGACCACGAATGATAAAGACGGAGAACATGGGTACCGTTATGTTTTGCCTTCTTACACGTACACTGTACATGTGACATATAGCGCTTCCTTATAATATTACTTATTCATTGCTTGAACAGCAGCTAGTTTGAAACGAAAACAAAGACCGAAGTGACGTGCTGATCAGAAAGCGTCACCTTATGATCGCCAGGGAATAGTCACAGGACTCCAGTGAGTGCTACACTGTTACATTACACTTCCATACCAAACGAATACAAGTGTTGCAAAATGCCTACAATATATAATTTTATTTTATTCCACTTTTCAACATGTAAATATATATTAATACTGATTTACATACAAGTAAATTCAGTTTTGCAAATACATAATTAAATTCATTTATTAATAAACAAGTGCTTTTTACTATAACATATTTGAGTTGTTTAAAATTCCCGCGATGAAAATTTCAATTTTCATATGAAATTTCATTTCGTTCCATATGGCCGAAGTTAAGCCTTCCCTGTGAATGTGGTAATAAGAAAGTCTACTTCATGGCTTGTACTACTACATCCAGGGAGTTTTGGCCATGGAAGTGGTAGTAACATAGTCTGAGTTCATAACTTCAAAACCCTCTGCATGCATGCATGTAAATTGTCAAAAATATTTTGTGAAATATATAATATTTTACCTGAAATTTATTAAAATATATGTTTCTCATTAAATGTTTCAGGTACAAAATTTGTTTAAATTTTATTTTTATACATAATTTTTATTATATATTGTTAATTTCTCGTTATATTGTTTTATATTTTCTATATTTGATTGCTTATCGTTGTTAATTTGTTAATAACGCACTTTTCTTATTAAATTTTTGTATATCTGAATTCATTTTCCAATATAATTTCATTTTATTCTAGTTTTCAATATGTAAATATATATTAATACTTATTTTATACAAGTGTTTTCATTTCTTAAATAAAAACATAACATTGGTAAAAACGTGATTTTTATCATAAAACATATGAGTTTTTCAAAACTCCTGCCTTGAAAATTTCATTTTTCATATGAAATTTCATATTCTCCGATGTGGCAATGGGCCTCACTTGACCCTATGAATGTGGTAGTGAAAAAGTCTTGTTCATGGCTTGTACTAATACCGAGGGTTTTGATGGCTTGTATTACTACTACATACATAGGGTTTTGTTCTCATGAAAACCCTCTGTAAGTATTGACAAGCCATGAAGTATGCTTTGTCAATGTATTATCTGAGGCCCACAGGTCGCGCCATTGTGTATTTTTTAGGTGGCGAAAGTGAATGCGATCGTTCTATTATCCGGTAATTAAATAAATTTTTAGCTGTTTTAGTCGAAAAATGTTAAAAATATGAGTTTTATGTTTTTAGTGAATGTGTTTTTCATAAGAATTGTTTAAAGTGTGTGTTGTATAATTTACGAAACGCATATAAAATCAAATTTATTCGGTGATACAAAATTTGACGTTTATAATTTTGCCAATGCGAATTTCACGCGGAAATTTGAAATTTAAATATAATATGTTATTTGTATCGAATGTTTGTTTTTGGTTTTAATTATTTCATTCATTTTATAATAATTTGATTAATTTGGAGAATATGATTGATTACTTGATTTTAATTATGTTTTTCGCTTTTTATATAGTGTTTCTCATGATAACTAGTGTTTATATTTCTTTTTGCTTTTTATTAAATAAAACGAGGACAATTTCGAACCCGGTGAAACAAATTTGGAGTCGGGGCATCGAGAATACAAAGCAGAAAAAGGTACGTTAATTTAAACTTTTAGATCGTGATAAATGTTTAGTTTTTTAGGACGAGGGCAGACCAATTTCGGATTTTTTTTTAATCTAAGTTTTAAAGTTTGCTAGTTTTTCTAATTTATTTATTATTTATTTGATTAGAGTAGTGATTATAATTAAAAGAACATAATAATATACACACACATAATTTGCAAAAATTTTCGGTTGTTGTTGAAATAAAAAATGCCTCGTAAATGTTGTGTTCCAAACTGCAATTCAAAGTATGCCAGTTATTGCTCAGAAAATAGATACGTTTAAATTTCTTCGTTCCCGAAAAACTCAGAACTTTCAAGTTTGTGGTTCAAAAGTATTCCGCGCGAACATTTTCAAGCCACACAGCACACCGCGGTTTGCTCCAAGCATTTCCGGGAAACTGATATAGTTCGCTTTAGTGAGATAGGTCGTCCCTTGAAATGCTTGCGTCTAGCAAAAGGTGCCGTTCCATCAGTCTTTCCCAACTCTCCATCTTATTTGTCTCAATTAGAACCAACATGTTCACGTAAAGACTCAAATCTTCGTCGAGAAAAAGTCCTTGGGCAGTCTGAGAAGGCTACCTATGCTTTTCTAATACGAGATCAAATCAACAGTTTTGAAAATTTTCGTGACCATTTTCGATCTGAATTAGATTTGAATGATTGGTTCTTCAAAATAAGTGTGGACAGTGTACTCTTCTTCTTGATTTAAAAAAATGAGACTGAAATTTGTAAATTCGCAATTAGAACATCGGTTTCTAAGGAATTATTTGTTCGAGTTTTCGTAAAAAACTCAGAACTAACCGACTTTGATCTCAAATGGGTTTTACCGATATCGAAAAAGTTAACTATTTGGACACAATTACTTAACATCTTGAACAGATTCAAACATTGTAGAGAGTTTCCTCAACCATATCGGGAAAGCCATTTAAAAACTGCTTTACTTAGTCTTGAAGCAGCATATGAAATTGATTACGATAATGAACACGCGGGAAAGTAGTGATGGGTGATATTTCACGTCACGGTGACCAAATCACTGCGACTCGACCTACCGTGACCGTAACTGTGACTCATGAAATGAATCTAACGTTACTTTGTCACTTCCAGTTCGCTCTTATTTTAAAATAATTATTTCATTTCTCACCTTATCTTCAGCTCTGATCGTACAGAAATTTTCCTATCACACACACGAACATGCATCTTTTCTAATCTCCCTCACGAAAACAACGCGCCCTTGAGTAGCATATTTCTGTCCCTGCTACTCAAGTTACTCGAGTCACGAAATTCGACTTTGATGATACATAGTTGAATTTTCAACTTTCATAATTTTTTGTGCTCCTGTTACTTGAATCATAGGATTTCCGACAGAAATATGTGAATAATAGGTTTAAAAGTTGTTTTTTTATTGCACTTCAGATAGCCTTCCCTATTTTTGTAAAACAAGACTCTATTGAATATATTAAGCATTTTAAACGAAATATCAAAGTGACAAAATATCATACGTTACTAAAATATCAAAGTGACAAAATATCATACGTTACTAAAATATCAAGTGACAAAATATCATACGTTACTAGAATATCGTATGATATTTTGTCACTTTGATATTTTAGTAATGTATAATATTTTGTCACTTTGATATTTTAGGATCGTATGATATTCTGTCACTTTGATGTTTTAGTAACGTATGATATTTGTAACTTCCATGATCTTCTGTGCTCCTGTTACTTGAAGAGTGGGATTTTGAAAAGAAATATGTTGTTATATGTTATTATGTATTTGTTTGTTTATATTTTTAATACATTTTTAATAGTTTCCTCCATTTTTGAAGACAATAATGAAATATATTTTTAATTTAAGGTCGCGCATGACTACTGAAATTCATAGCTCATCCCTCTTTTCTAATACAGTTCCATATTGCAGTTCCTTCCGGTCGTTCAACGAATCTATATATAAATAGGCGACAGGTTTTTTTGTTATCTCTTTTACAGGAAACCAGGTGGACTTACCAGGATAAAAATTATACCATTCAAAAGATTAGTTTTTGCTCTATGTGCATCTCTCTATGTGAAATTAAGAAATTCAATGGGATAGTATGTGTGAATTGAGCACACGTATAGCGTAGATGATGCTTTTGGGAAGAATGTGTGCGTGTGAATGTTTTACTTTTTGCCTGGAAATATGCAACCATATGTGAATTTTTGGTTTGTGTCCCCGATAAATGCCAAGTACTAAGTTACTCGAAAATCAAGCCAAATGGATCAATCTTCTACTGGGGATACAAACCAAAGGAATTAACATATAATTGCATTCCTCTACGAAAAAATCAAAATATAGAATATACTCATTTAACATTATCATTTGCATAGATCATACGTTCGACTGAATAACCAATCATTTATGCCAAATACATCCATTCTTTTCACTCAAACCTAATATCTATGTCAATGATAATGTGAGCGGCAAATGCAGCCATATCACAGACAATATTCATATGTTCATTCTTTTGCTTTTTGCCTGGAAGGAGGCAATCTTTGGCTAATAAAATTGCATTCTTCCAGACAAAAGCCGAAACAATGAACATATGGCCACAGACAATAATATGGATGCATTACCACAGACAAATTTAAAGCCATCGTTTACTAATACCATTGTTTTTTGCTATTTTTATAAGAACTAGGGGGGGCGCCCCCTGCTCGCTACGCTCGCCAACCCCCGTCGTTCGCTATGCTCACTCTAATAGCTCGCGCATGGCTTTCCATATACAGTAGCATTGTCAGTAAACAGGTGATTTAGTTCAGACTGCAGTAGCAATCATTTAAGCTCTTTTAGCACGTCAACGTACAGCTTTATTGAATGAGGCCCCAAAAAGATCTTAAATTTCCTCATAAAAAACACTTTTTTAATAGTTTTTTGCTCGTAGCAGCTAAACAAAGCATTCTAGGAAGTTTATATAGCATTCAGTTTCTGGCCATACATCATATTTCTCTAAATTATGTTGTTAAATGTGGGTCAATAGAAAAATTAGGAAATATGATAAAATTCAGAATTTTGCTTGCTTTCCATAAATATTCGTGAAAGTTGTGTTCGCGTTTTCTAGAGATAGGTTAGGTTAGGTTAGCAGGGTGGAGTGTTCACACCGATTGTGCGATCCACTCCCACTCGGTGGCCAGATGGCCCATTGTGATACCCCTTATATTTCGCTATCCCCCCCTCTCCTATTTCTTGATCCTTTTTTCCTCTGTCCTGAGGCATTTCCACCCCTTGGCAAAGTTCCTCAATAGTTGAACATCCATGACCCCTATTTCCTCCAACCCTGTGAAGGATTCGCTCCCCAGTATTTGCCTCCGACTATCGGCCAATGCTGGGCAGGAGCACAAAAGATGTTCCACTGTCTCCTCTTCCTCGTCACACTCCTTACAGAGACCGTCGCTTGCGAGCCCCCACCTTTGGAGGTTTCTCCCGACGGGACAGTGTCCTGTAATGACCATTGTGATGGTCCGGACTGAGGCCTTTTTTGCTCTTAACAAGCCCGCCGTTCTTGTTTCCTCAATTCTGGGCCACAAATGCCTTGAGTTGAAGCAGTCATCTCTGCTGCTCCATCTATTGCCATGTTGTTCCCGAATTACTCTGTCGATGGTATCTTTCAACAACCTCATCGGTGGCTTTGTAGAATTGGCTTCTTCAGCACTATGAATTTCGGTTCCGATCCTTGCCAGTTTATCCGCCTGTAGATTCCCTTCCACATCGCTGTGTGCGGGCACCCAACAGAGGCTGACTTTGTCTCGGATCCAGGATAGTGCTTCTCGGCAACTCATCACCGCCTTTGACTTGATTGTCTTAGATTCCAGTGTTCTAAGAGCAGCCTGGCTGTCGCAGTAGATTGTGGCCTTCTGAATTTCTTCGTCGGTCAGCTGCTTTAGTCTTGCTGCTCTTTCTATCGCGTTAATTTCCGCCTGCAATATACTACAGCCTTTGTTGAGTCTGTGTGACTCCTTGACCTCTAGTATCTCCGAGAATAATCCGACTCCAGTCCCCGTTTTCGTTACTGAGCCGTCTGTGAAGACGCTTATCTCGTCTTTTTCAAAAATGGAACCACTTTCCCATTCCTCTCTGGTTGGGATTCTGATCTCCAGCTCCTCCCCAAACCATTGCTTTGCCACCATGTATTCTGTGCGCTGTCGTAGCACTCCAGTTTCCACGGTGCCTCCCATTTTTAACTATCTCTTCCAGCACACTAGCATGCCCCTGGCCTGTGTGCCTCCACAGTTTCGTTTCTCTCAACCGTAAGGCTGTTTTGGCTGCCAGGCCCTTTACAAATAGGTCTAACGGTTGCTAATTTAAGATTGCCTCCAGCGCCGCCTGAGGTGTGCTCTTGATCGCTCCCGTTATACCTATCACTGCTAGTCGCTGCACCTTTCCCAGCATCTGTTTGTTTGTCTCCTTGTCCATGGCTTTCCACCACACAAGGGCTCCATATGTGACAATGGGTCTGACAATCGTTGTGTAGATCCAGTGTATGATCCTTGGTTGCAGACCCCAGTTCCTACCAAACATTTTCCTACATGTGTAGAAAGCGTTTATTCCTTTTTTCATCCTTTCCTCCACGTTACTCCTCCAAGTGAGTTTAGAGTCCAGGATGACTCCCAAGTACTTCGCCTCTCTAGAGAGGTCTAGTACCCGTCCTTTCACCTTTGGTAGTCTAACCTTTGGTATCTTATACCTTCTGGTGAAGAGAACTAGCTTCGTCTTTTCCGGGTTTATCCCTAGGCCATTTCTCTCCGCCCAGTTGCTCGTTTCTCTTAAAGCTTCACCCATGGTGTCGCAGATCGTTTGTAGGTCTTTGCCTGTTGTCAATATAACTACGTCATCTGCATAGGCGGTGACCCTAACTCTCCTTCCCCTGAGATCTTTTAGGATCGAGTTGATTACGATCAACCACAAGAGTGGGGATATCACCCCTCCTTGTGGTGTACCCCTGGTCGCCAGTCTTCTGATCTTGTGTTCCCCCGTCTCTGTACTGATAATTCTGCTTTTTAGCATATTTATTATCCAGTACGTGATGGTGGGCTCCACTTTCAGCTCCATTAATGCCTCCTTTATTGCATTGGTCTTTACGTTGTTGAACGCTCCCTCTACGTCTAGAAACGCCCCTAGGGCATATTCCTTTTGCTGGAGGGATTTTTCAATCGTTCCAACCACTTCATGCAGCGCACTTTCCACCGATTTACCTTTGAGGTAGGCGTGCTGTGCTATACACTCCTCCTCTATTTTGGTCTTCTGCTTAATGTTAAGGTCCAAAAGCCTCTCCATTGTCTTTAATAGGAACGAGGAGAGGCTTATTGGCCTAAAGTCCTTTGGTGTAGTGTTGCTTGACTTCCCCGATTTGGGTATGAAGGCAACCCTTACCTCTCTCCATGTTTCAGGGATGTATCCTAATGATAAACAGCCCTGAAAGATGCTCGTCAGTACCTCCGCTATGCTGCCTATCGAATTTTGCAGCATGGCTGGTGTGATTCCATCCGGCCCCGCAGATTTGTATGGCTCGAATGTTTTCACCGCCCATATTACCTTTTCCTTGGTGATGGCGTCTCTTATAGTTACCTCCTTTGGACTAATCCTGATCGTTGGGCTCTCTTCCTCGCCCCATGTTGTCAGGCAGCCCGGGAAGTGAGTCTCCATCAGCAGTTCTAGTGTCTCCTTGCTCGACTCCGTCCACGAACCATTTGGCCTCTTCAGGTTTCCCGTGACTATAACGTCTTTGGAAAGAATTTTCCTGAACCTTGAGGCCTCGTTCACGTCCTCTATAGAGTTAAGGAAGTCAACCAATGAGTCCCATTTTGCCTTTCTTATCTTATTCTTATACTCGTTAAAACTGCGCTTGTAATTAGCCCAGTCCTCCTCTTCTTTACTTTTCTTTGCCTTGTTATAAAGCCTTCTAGTAGCGTCCCTCTGTTGCTTGAGCTCTTTGTTCCACCACTTATTGGTTTCCCTTCGAGCTCTGCTTATTGGGCAGGTTTTCTGGAAGGCTTTTAGCAAAGTCTCGTAAAGTTGTTTTACGGACTTTTCCAGGTCCGCCACCGTGTGGAGATAGGTACCGAAGCACTGTGTGCTCTTTGTTTTCATTGCCTTCTCCACTTCGGTGGAAAATCTATTCCAGTCCGTGTTCCTTGGATTCCTGTAGGGTTTTCCTACCTGAACCTTCCGGTTAATGTCGAAGAGAATTCTCCCATGATCCGACAAGGAGTGCTCGGGAGAAACTCTCCAGTTTTCTACGTTTACGTTAATAGTGTTAGTGGCCAATGTAAGGTCTATTACCTCCTCCCTAATTTTGTTAGTAAAAGTGGGTGTGTCACCCCGATTACAAATTGTTAGGTTGGTAGAAATTATAAACTCTAAAATTGACTCACCCCTTCTGTTGATGTCACTGCTTCCCCATTGGACGTGATGACCATTTGCGTCACATCCCATCACCATGTGCCATCCTCTAACTTCGGCCTCTTGTACCAGGGCCCGGACCGCTGCTGATGGGGGGTCTCCTTCCTCGTATGGCATGTACGTTGAGGCCAGGAGCAGGTTGGTTTTGCCCCTCTCCTCTAGTACTGCCACCACCAAGTCATTTGTGCTGTGCTGTGAAAGTAGAGTGAGGTTTAATGATCTCTTTGCTACTATACACGCTCTTTTTTTACCTGTTGTGCTTGAGTGAAGTAGACTATAGTTTTTTGACCTAAGTCCTCGGATTTTGTCCCCTGAGAGCCACGGTTCCTGGACTAAGGCCACGTCTACTCCATTTGCCTCCATATACAGCATCAAATCCTCGGTGGCCGCTTCGCAGTGGTGCAAATTACTTTGCACTGCTTGCAGCCTCCTCGGTGCCGCTCTTGGATTCATTGGGAAGCCTCACTTTTGCTGCACTAAAGCCGAATTTGATGCTTCCCTTTGAATCCTTTAACTTGGCGAAGGACAAGTCGTCTACCGTTACGACAAGGTCCTTGCCAACTCCGTTTGGACACTTGCTGGAGGAGATAATTCTCCATTTGCTCGTGTCCAGACCGTTCTGCCTGGAAATCAACTTCATTGTGGCTTCGTCCTCCACTAGTGGGGGAGGAATCCACAATACCGCCAATTTCCGCAGTGGTAGCTCCGATTTCGGAATCACCTCCAATTTGGCTCCTGGCCAAAGTTCGCCAAGGCCCTCGACTACACGGCTCAGAAAATCAACGGATTTTCTCCCCGAGCAGCCAATGACCTTGACTCCCTTGTGCCAGCTTGCTCCTTCGAAGGACAACTCCTCCATCGAGCAACTCTGCTCGCTCGCCATCGCGTACAGAAGCCTCGTCTCGACCATTTCCCACCTTTCGCCAGATATTTTGCCATCTTGATCTGATCGATCTATGATAGCCATCTGACAATCGGTGGGCGCTTGGTCTACCGACGAGGTTTTGGCCTTTTTTGCTGTTTTCTCCTCCTCCTCGTTGGATCGCTCCCTTTTAGCTTTCTTCTGAGAAGTCGGCTGTGGGGGTTTTCCTGAGGGTGAGTAGGCAACAGCATTGGACCGCTGTAGTTTGGCGCTCTTACCCCTAGCTCCGGTTTCGGACCTTGCCGGTCCTGGGAGCTCCTCAACGATTGTCTCCAATTTCTGCGAAGCGATATTCTTCTCGAAATCGGCGACAATCCTCCTGTTTCTTGCTAAGTAGCCCTTCTCCTTATCAGAGAGCTCTTCGGACTTCCTTAGCAAGAGTTTCTTAAAGCTGGCCTTGGCACTTTTGTACCTCTTAAGGGACAGTTGCGCCTTGGTCGGCTTCCTCTTCTTCTTCTCAGAGGCCTTGGCTTCGGTAGTCTCGCCCAGCAATCTCTTTTCGGCCTCAGAGTCGATGGTTCCTGTACTGTTGACGGACATGCCGTCGTCAGTTTGAACCTTTGTCTCCAGGCCTGTAGAGAGGCTAAACGACCCACCTGTGCCTTGTTGCCTCCCACTTGTAGCATCCACCGCAACGCTGGCCAAGTGTTCCACCGTCGTTGCTGCCACAGGCTTGAGTGTGCCCCCCCCAGAATCCGAATGGGGCACGGCCACCTCCGAAGAGGTGGATGGATTTGACGACTGAGTCGCCGCACCACCTGGGGTAATTTGTAATTTCCTCAAACCCTCCATATTTAAAAAGGGAGGTCCTCCCATTGTCCGCGGCCGAGTATTGAGCTTCCCGAGTTCAAATTGTACTCTTCTGCCTATTCCTCGACCATCCAAGAGAAATTTCCCCTGGACTTCCACTATCCGCAACCCGTGGACGCGTCCGGTGGCTAGGGAGGCGTCTAAAACCTCAAAGAGGCTTAGACTAGCCGTTATTTATATCCCGGGTTTCTAGAGATAACTTTAAAATTAAGACTTTCTCTAATTTTTTATATAAAATTTGCATATGTTTTTATCAAATTAGCAAAAAATAATGGTATAAGCAAACGATGGCTTTAAATTTATCTGTGGTAATGCATCCATATTATTGTCTGTAGCCACATGTTCATTGTTTTGGCTTTTGTCTGGAAGAATGCAATTTTATTAGCCAAAGATTTCCTTCTTCAAGGCAAAAAGCTAAAGAATGAACATACGCCTATTGTCTGTGATATGGTTGCATTTGCTCCTCACCCCTCACATTATCATTTGGAAAGATAAAACGTTTGAGTTGAAAGAATACACGTATTTGTCATAAATGGTAGGCTATTCAGTCGAACGTGTGATCTATGCCAATGATAATATTAAATAATTATGTTCTATATTTTGTTTTTTTTCGTAGAGGAATGCAATTATATGTTAATTTTTTTGGTTTCTGTCCCCAGTAGAAGATTGATCCATTTGGTTTGATTTTCAACTAATTTAGTACTTGCCATTTTTTAGGGACACAAACCAAAAATCATCATATGGTTGCATATCTTCAGGCAAAAATCAAAACAATCACACGCATACATTCTTCCCAAGAGCATCATCTACGCTATGGGTGTGCTCAACTTACACATACTATCCCATTGAATTTTTTAATTTCAATTTAAAATTAAACTTATTTATACCTAAATTTAAGTAAAAATATTAAGTGATGCACATAGAGGAAGAATTAATCTTTTGAATGGTATAATTTTTATCCAGTTAAGTCCACCTGGTTTCCTGTAAAAGGGATAACAAAAAAACGTGTCGCCTATTTATATATAGATATATATGAAAATTTTATTTTTAAAAATATCGAAAACCACAATTTTACAGTTATTTCTAGAAAACGCAAGGTTAACTTTCACGACTATTTATGGAAAGTGAGCGAAAGTCTGAATTTTATCATATTTCCCAACTTTTGTATGAACCTACATTCAAAAACATAGTTAAGAGACATATGATATATGGCCAAAAGTTGGGAAATGAAGAAAATAAAGGGGGTTAGTCATACCCCCTAGATTAGATTGCTTGATTTAGCCGCTACGAGCAAAAATTTGTTAAAAATTCAAAATCTGAAATTATATCATATTTCCAAACTTTTGTCTGCACACTTTTAAAACCTCAATTAAAAGAAAAGAAAGGTAGAAAATGAAAGATTGTTCGTTTGTACGGAAATTCCAGATATATTTTATTTACAATATATATGTATTTCCCACAACTTCATAATTTTGTTGAAAACCATATGATCCACGGTCCATGTGGTTTATTGAATCGTATCCCCGTCTGTATGAAAGATGGTAAATGCAGCAAAAGCTTTTCTAAGGACTTTTACAATACAGCTCAAGCTAATGTTAAATGCGTCGTGTTAATGGTATAACAGTTGACTTTCGTGGCCACTCTGTTGACAACCGTTATGTTGTTCCTTAAAATACATATCTTTTAGCGTTTGATTCTTACTAAAATGTGGAAGTTCTTGGCACAGAATCTAGAATTAATTAGAGCCTAAAATTAATGTACACATATGTTTATAAGGGATACGACTGTGTCTCATTACAGTTTGGAAGAATTTGAGGTGGAGTTGAGGGCAAAGTTTATATAGATGAAATCGATAGCTTTTTGACTGGTCACTATGTTGGATCTACGGAAGATAGTTGACGCATAAATGAGTATCCAATGCGAATATATATATATATATTACCAGTCACGTAATATATTAAAGTTCGACTTGAATGTTACTTGCCTCACCGGCAAAATGTAGTCTTTAGGGAAGGAAATGTTCAGCAAGCTCTTAAAAATCACAGAAGAACAAAATTGACAGAATTCTATGAAATCAATCGAATTAGTTCGTCCGAGTTTCTATATACAGAGACGCCGATGCATTATATATAGGTAGATAAAGAAAAGATATGGAAAAAACCTCAAAGAGGAAGTAGAAGAGCTATTGCTAAATTATTTTATGTTTTATGTTAAGTTGTTCCATTTGGGAATATTTTGCTTCATTTTCGAGGTCCCATCAGGATTTGGGTACTGTTGGGAACATTATTTGCTGGACATTTTGACGTAGACAAAGTTTTTGCATTACCAATTGACGAAATATATGTGGATCCTAGTTTACAATTCAAAGCAAATAATATAACCGGGTTTGCTGAGAACAATAGTTTACAATTGGCAAAAACCGTTGAGTCATTTATGATTAATCCCGTATATGGCAAATTTAAAGAAATAGTGCGTTTACTACCGGTTCTCAATCCCACTGGTAAGCATGTGCACGAGCTTACTGTTGAAGTTATCAAATTTGTGCAGAAAATAGGTTTCTAGAATCGGAGAAGAAAATTCGTATTCATAATATGTTTCTCCACAAACGGCAAAATTTTCAAGAGCTCATAGCGGATTATGGAGAAAATAGCATACATAAACATGTTGACACCACAAATTTCCAATCAATTTTTGATTCGTCGTACCTAGCAACTTTTCAAATCGACCTTTCTGTCCATGTTTATGCTTGTGGATATGTCACTTATGCAATCGAACGAAAAATCCATTGCGCCAGGTGTACGTTTGAAATCGTAGAAGAGAAAGGTGTCCCCATAGACGACGAATATGTTGATGCTATGCAGCGTGGTGGTTTACGTGTTCCTTCAAGTAATATAAAAATTCTATTCACCCATATGTGTGCTATTTTTCAATATATTATTTCGAATAAAGATTATTCAAAAAGTTTTTAGGAGACGAAAAATCAAAAAGGACTCCTTAAGGCCTTAGTATTCAAATCCATCCTTTCTGATAATTTCGCCATAGATTTGGATCATAAATCTGACTGTGTATGTAAAATTTTGAACTGTTTTCGAAAGTATGCTCGCCGTTAAGCAATATTTTATTAAATAATTTTGTCAAATCCACAAATGACAGTTTGAAATCGAACAACACTGGCAGAGTCAAAAACTTCAATTGAAATTAGCCCGATTTAAGCATAATCACTACTCCAACACAAATTTACTGTGATGTTTTTTTATTTATATATTTTATAATGCTTTTTTGTTATTATTTTTTGTTCGTTGTTATAATTTTACATTGTTATATAATCTCTGTTATGTAGTTATTTGTTCATTTATTTTTTTTCATAATTTAATCATGTTATTGAATTTTAATAAAAATTGAATTGTACCTGTGAAATTAAATTGTTTCTATGAATTGAATTGTGTCTATATATCTATATATGCGCTATTATGTATATATTGTTAATTTAATATTTTCAATAGTTTGACTGTTGTATATAATCGTAATAAAAATTGAATTGTTCCTATAATATTAAACTTTGTTATTGAATTTTAATAAATATGTTTAAGTTGTATTTTCTGATATAAAGGTAGCCATTTTCTTAAATAAAAACATTAAGTAAATGAGTAAGAAAGTGTTTTTCATTATAAAATATATGAGTTTTTAAAAACTCCCGCCATGAACATTTCATTTTTCATATGAAAGTTCATATTCTCCGATGTGGCAGTCGGCCTCACTTGACCCTATGAATGTGGTAGTAAGAAAGTCTGGTTCATGGCTTCTACTACAACAGAGGGTTTTGGTTCTCATTCAACGCTTTCGTGTAACAAATACTTATGAAACGGCCAATCAGACCACTTACCAAGCACATGATGATAACTTCACAGACAAATCACTTACCACAAGTGCAAATTGACTCATAACTACAGTCGTTTTGACATTTTTGAGACCAAGAAATACAAAATCGAAATGTTTTTCCACTATTACTGAGAACAATGAAATTCCCAACAATGAAAATATGGTTTTGACATATGTGAAACCAATTTTTCAAATATATGGACTTTTTAGGATGGTGAAGGTCGGGGGATAAAAACTAATATTTGCCTCACTCACTTAAAGTATAGGTGAGCCTTAGGGCCCTTCCTTAGTTATTAATTAAATGGGTTAACCCGTCAGAAAACAGATTAATTATTCACCAAGCTCTCTAATTGTATTATGAACCTTCACAATGGTGGTCTACTGTGTTTTTTCTTAATTTGTAGTATAAAGTATATGCAAAAGCTAGCAGTTCGGTTATAAACTCATAAACTGATGGATAATTGCATTCCTCAATATACAAAACTATTCCCAACAATTATGCCCAATATATCAAAAATGCTCCTTCAACCATCTACGCTGTAGCCTCTCGGACCCATACGGTACTAAGATATATATATTCTTATACGTCAATCCACGAAATTTATTTCACTGGTTTCAACCGCAGTGATTATCTCCGTTTTTCAAAGTTATTCATTCGTAGGAAAGTTGGACTTGGGTACCAAGTGGTCGTATGCTTTGAGAATCACGTGGAGGCTTATAGTATACTCCAACATTGAATAGTTGACCTGCGAAATTATAGTTCAAAGTATTTGGAGTTTATTTAAATTGATCAAACACTTTTCTAAAACATGAATATAGATAACTTAAAGGATGGTTTGTCTTGCCGTGAGTTATTTTCAAAAAGTGATGGCCTAACATACAAGTAAGATTGCAAATATACACTGTTTAGCTGTTTTCAAATGGGGTTGGTATTATGTTATTTCAAAATAGCGATTTTCTCATACTGCCCGGGTACATCGACTTCAGTGCAGATGAAGTGGATTTGTCGTCTCCATTAACGAAACAAATTTCGTTGAAAGCACCATTAATATCATCTCCTATGGATACAGTAACGGAAGCAGATATGGCTATTGCAATGGCGGTAAGCAAAATTACTTTTAAACCCCCCGAATTGATGTCGTGAAATGGTGCAGTTATCAATTATTATATGAGAATATATGATAACTTGATGCATAAAATTAGTTTAACAGTGGTGATATTTACTTTTGAAGAAATATATGGGTAGAGTACACTTGCGGATATGTTATTAGTGATTTTTTTTTAAAAAGAAGCACATATTTAGTTAGCTGTGATTATTATCTCTACTTTTAGGTGAGGAAAACGAGGTTTTTCCGCACCAAAACACTAAATTTTCAATTTTATTCCGCGAGACGCTCATACAAAATTTTGACATTTGTCAAAGTTATAGTACAAATCATACACATCTGCCTTTTACAAAAGATGTGGGGGGGTGCGGTGGGTCCAAAAGGTTTCCTCACCTTAAAATGCTCACAATAGTCTAATATATCTAAATAAAAAAGAATTTTTTAAAAAAAGTCACTAATAAAAAAATCGGCAGGGGTGTACTCTACCCTTATTATTAGTGATTTTGGGTAGAGTACACTCTTGCGGATTTTCTATTAGGGATTTTTTTTTAAAACAGCACATATTTAGTTAGTTGTGATTATTATCTTTACTTTTAGGTGAGGAAAACGAGGTTTTTCCGCACCAAAACACTAAATTTTCAATATTATTCCGCGAGACGATCATACAATATTTTGACATTTGTCAAAGTTCTAGTACAAATCATAAACATCTGCCTTTTACAAATGGCCCGGGGGATAGTGTGGGGTCAAAAAACTCTCCACCCTTTAAAATGAACAGTATAGTCTAATATATCCAAATATGTGTTTCTTTTTTGAAAAAAATTACTAATAAAAAGTGACCTTAAGTGTACTGTCCCCTATATTTCTTTTAATAATTATTTAACAAAATACCTTGATACAAAGAAATCGAAAATTAAATTAACTGTCAAATGCATGCCTTCTCACATTTTCTAAATTTTCTCCGTACGGAAATGCAAAATATTCCAAATCTTCATTGTCCATTAGTTTATGCACAAATTTATTCTGTCTGTCTGGAAAATTGAACCAGATAGTTAACAATTTTATGTAAACACTTACCCATTGAAAAGATTTTTACCGACTTCACTGGTGTTTTTATCAAACCCAAATTCAATTTTGAAATGGACATTTCTCCCACGCGTAAGTACCATATTCCTTATACTGTATTTACAATTGCTAAAGAACGCTGTTCAAAGTATTCGTTCCACAAATACTTGAGGCCTAGGCCAATAGAAATAGTCGGTGGTGGTAAAGAAGTACCACTACACAAACGCGAACTCGCGCTTTTAAATAAAATTACGGATTCGAATTATAGTGACCAATCGGTCATATTTTACAAGCGCCAACTTGCACGCTCAACTCGCGCTTTAAAATTTTTACACATACCAAAATTCCAATTGCAAGCGCATGTTCAGTGTAGTTTTCCCAGTGAAGAAATGCAGATGGATTCCGGCAAATTAATAACCGAGGTTTGGAGGCGCAATTGTTTGTGGGAGGGATATCAAGGAAAAAGGATATAGTGACCGATTTTTCCAAAATTTGTTCCTCCTTTTTCTGCAATTATATCCCGTCGTATTTTATTTAAAATATAGCGGAAAGTAGAAGCAGTCATCCAGTAGTACTCCACAAACCTCTCTTCATCATCCTTCAACATTTTGTGTAAACGATGATATTCTCCCAATGTTGATTTGTAGATCCGGTGGATGTTTTTTCTATTTACCGACAAGCACCATCAAGCGCTAGCATTAGTCGCTGGAAGGCTAACCGCTTCCTTAGAATGGAAAATTTTAAACGCCGATACTCAAACTAATCCAAAAGTCTTACTTATGTTACCATTAAGTCTAACTTTTATAAAAGTTGTCAATTCACGATATACATATACACTATCGCTGCAAAGCAAATTAGAGTAAAGTTGTGAAAATTACGTTTGATATTGATAGTTCTGATGTGATTATTCAAATTAATGACGATTTTTATATAGGTAATTAGTTTATTATTTGCGACTACTACACATTCACCTAAGAGTAAACTCAACCCGCGAGTGGGAGAGCGAGCAAAGCAAAAAATAAAGTTTTGTACAGCCATCTATATGTTCATAGACTAAATAAGTTATGGATTAATATTGTATAAGACTAAAAGAATGCTATTTTATTATTTCAACACTCTCACCAAATAGCGTTCCTTAAGAAAATCTTACAAAAAGTAATAATAGTGCTTTAGTAAACAAATCTGCATATTGCTCTTTAGTACATATGTACATAGCTTACATCTATGTATTTGGTTATCCATAAATTTTTCTTTAATAAAGTTGTATTTTGCATCTATGTTTTTGCATATTTTATGATAGTCTAAATTCTTTATTAAACATATAGCACTCTGATTATCAATGTTCAAACACTGAGCCCTGATTGAACGCACCAGTATCGCTTAACAATGTTTTAAGCCATATTGCCTCTTTTGTTACATCAGTATAATCCACCCCTTGTTTCTGTCCACATCCTTTTGCACACAATCTCGATTTGTAGAGGGGACTTGACTATGAAAACCCACATACAGCCTACAACTCTCATATTTTCCGGTTTTTCAACCAGCTTTTCCAAGTCTTATTGACAGCATGAGACTTCAATTCATCCTCTATTGATTGTTTGCATTTCTGTGCGTTCAGGCTTCTTCAACATCAGTACAAATCCTTTTCATTTAATATTGATGTAGATCTTGTTGTTATATATGTATGCATTTCTTTTAAATCAATAGGTTTATCTGGCTCATATAAAGATTCATCATCAGAATGATGTAATTCATCATTTGATTCTGTACATTCAAATTGATCCGATGTATTCTCAAATGATTCCTCAATATTTTCAGTTAAATCAATTTTATCTGAGTCTAACTTTGATGATGATTCTGACAATGGTACCTCAGCAAAACTTCTTCTAATTGAGCTTTCTAGAAAAGTTACATCTCTGCTGATTACTACTTTCTGTATCCTTTAGTGATAATAGTATCCTTTAGTATACTAGCCTGTATCATTAAGTCTGTTCGCTATAACCAATAAAAAGCATTTTACTTGCCTTTGAGTCCAATTTTCTACTTTTCTCCTTAGGAACATGCACCATTACCTGAGATCCAAAGATTCTTAAGTGACTGATATTTGGTACTTTACCACTCCACACATCCTCTGCCTTAGAATATGCTAATATTCTTGTTGAACAGCGATTAGTGATGTTTGCTGCAGTCGACACCGCTTCTACCCAATATTGTCTCTGTAAACGACCATTAAGAAGCATACATCTGGCTCCTTCTAATAATGTTCGACTCATTTGCTGGGGAGAGACTCCCTTTCTAGCCCCTCGATTTTGAGAGTGGAACTAGATAAAGAAATGAAAATAAAACAACTTTTGTTTTACGAAAATTTCCAAATTTGTTTCGTTTACAAGATATTCGTAAAATAAATTTCCAAAATTTCCTAACCTAAAAGTGTGTTTTTGTTTACATTTGAGCATTTGAGCGAAACGAATTGACAAATATATGAAGTCGCAAATATGCATTGCCGAATGCGTCTTCGCAAGTGGAACGAAGCGGAAAATGAGAATTTACCGCTTTCGCGTATTACCGTATGCGAACAAGTGCTTTTTCGCTTCGCATTTTCATTCGTCTGCTCCTGATCAGTCGAAAGTGAAAGTGAAGTGTTTAACAGTTGTAATTAAAATTCAAAATAGATTAGGTCCAAAATAACAACGATGCACTGGTGCCTGGTGGTGACCGAATAACTGGTTTAAAATTGCACCTGTCAAAAAAAATTTAAAAGTATCCTCATTAACCCGGAATAGTCTTATAAATCTGTTGGGAGTAATTTATGAAAATAATAAATTTAGTATAAGAACGATTGTCATAGTCATTTTCTCGGATGTCCAATGGATTCAATTTATCCCTCAAATGTTTCCGTTGAACAGAAAAAGACTCTTCCTTCCACTTGGTACTATCCAAGTAAAAAAACTGAAATTGTATCCATTATCTGAAAATAAAGACATTAATACAAATTAAAACATTAAAAATTAAATAGTTTTTACCTTCACAAACTGACGATTGAAATTTTGAAATAAACAACTTCAAATCGTCAGTTCTATTACGCGGAATTTTTGGTAACGAAACATCCCACTGCGATAGGCGAATAGTCGGATTCAGTAATAACGGATCTATAATTGTACGAAGCGAAATTCATATTATTGTTTGTGGTTATTCACAATTTCCTCTGATCTTATTCCACTATATTTCACGTTAGAATAAAATTTTTTTTTGCCATTACTCCACCAAAACTACGCTTTAAAGTAAATTTTAATCATTCCCGATATAAAAAGAAACAAACCAGGACAGTTGGTATACTATCATTGTTTTTGTTTTGGTATGTTTCAAGGAGTTTCACTGGTAGTTTAAAAAAACGGGTAGAGAATTTTTGGCACCCAAGAATACTTTTGTGGAAAAGCGTGACTTTCAAGTCACAGTGACGGTCGTGATTGTGATACAAAAATTATAGTGACAAATCACCGGCACAAAATTGCATGACTCAAGTAACAGAACCGACTTAAAATCTAGTAATGTGGCACATGCACATTCGTTAAAGAATGTGTAAAAACTGATGAAATATATCATAATTCATAATAACTGCATTAAATGAACACTTTATGAAAGAATTTCTGTCACACGTTACGCGAATAATGTAACAGAAAATCACGTACGTCACTCAAATTAGCGTTAGAAAACTGCGTGACTCGAGTTATGAAAACAACAAGAACTTGGATACGTAACATGAGTAGCAGGGACAAAAAAGAGTACTCAACAGGGAGCAGGGACAAAAAAGAGTGATTTTCTATCTTTTCTATCTTCCAGGCGTACCTGGAGATATATAGGTAAAGTTGGCCATGCTAATCGTGCTTCCATTAGATTTTTTTTTAAAGGTTTTTCACCGAGTAAGACGGTGTTACATTTTGTCATTTCCAAGATATTACCAAAAAATCAAGGACTGGGGTTTGATTGACCACAGAGTAGCGTTTAAGCGCAGACTAGCGTTTATAAATTGATAATGTGAAAATATGAATACATTTGTTATATTGTAGCAACCCATATATACCCATATTAACATATACATATTTCTATTTATAAAAGAATAATAAAATTAAATTGTATAGGAACAAAAACGTATACTTATAAAAATAATAAACTGAATAAAAAATCAATAAAAGGATTTTGACATTTGACATGGAATGTAAGAACGATGCTTCAACCTGGGAAGATGATGGAAATAACTGCTGAATTGTCTCCATATAATATCGATGTTTTAGCTGTTCAGGAGACAGGATGGCATGGCCAAGGAGATGTGAGGAAGAAAGATTTTACAATGTTTTATAGTTGACCAGAAGAAAGAACTGGTTAAGGTGGCACAGGATTTATGATTTCTCACTAATTTATGAAATACTTTATGGGTTTTGAACCTCTTGGTGAAAGAGCATCCAAAATTAGATTTAAAGGCAAATTCAAGAATATAACTTTGCTTCCGGCATACCCACCCCCACTGAAGACAGTGAAGAAGAAGTTAAAGTAAGTTGCTTTAATAGTTTGGAGGATGAATGTGATCGTATAGCACAAGATGACACACTCATCATACTAGGCGATTTAAATGCCAAGATTGAGTCAGATAGATCACGTGCTCATTTCTAAAGGGCATGCAACATCAATATAGGACGTAAAAGCGTCTAGAGGTGCAAATTGTAATTCGGATCACTTTTTTGCTCAGAATAAAATTAAGGGAGAGATGATGCAAATGTCAATAATAAGAGAGCTCAGAAAAGAACAAGATGGAATACGGACAAGTTGAATGACGAAATTGCAAAAGAAAGCATGAGGAATGCATTGCAAGAAAATTTTAAGAGAGCGCAGGAGAACAAGCAATAAACGTAGAGCAAGAATAGAAGGACATCAAGGAAGTAATTCTGAAATCAGCGGGAGAAGTTATTAGAGAGAAAAAGTTTCCATTGGCAAGAAACAATCTCGTTGTGGGTGCACTTGAGTTTCTTTTAATTTCAACAATTCATGTGAGTTAACTCGAACTTGAACGGTGAAACGCTGTGTTGGAAAACGTTGTTAATGGATAACGTATTTGTGAAACCGTTAACGGAAAACAAACAAATGAACAGTTAATATCATAATGGTGATCGGACAGTATCAAACAAAATTAAAAGAAAATAAAAAATTAACTAGGACACAAATAAAAAAAAAAGTGAGCTCTCGTAATAAGATTTGGCCCAAAGTCTTTCAAACTTTGTTTAAAGTTGAACTGCGACGAACAAACCAACCAAAAAAAGGGGAGGTAGATCCTATCTACAACCTTCAATATTTACTATATCGCTCAATAAAAGTGGAAGAACACAGACCAAGGAAAGTTCCCGTCCAGTGTCACAACTGTCCGAAATTTTACCATACAAAAGGTTACTGTAAACTGGCAGCAATATGTGTCATCTGCGTGGGCGCCACGACACAAAAAATTGCACCATTGAAAAAGGAAGCACGGATGAGGCAATGTGCAGTAACTGTGGCGAAAATCACGCAGCTAACTATAGAGTTTGCCCCATGTACGTCGAACTACGGAAATTCTGCGAAAACAAAAGGAAACCCATACAAAAACCAATACCAGTGCCCTCTTTCGAAACCCAACCAACTCCAGCACAGTCTAGCAAGCCAGCAAACCCAGCACATCCTTCAGGGAAACGATGTCAAACCAACACAATGTACACCCGTGAGCTATCCTGAAGTTTAGAGAAAACGCTGGGAACTTTCATGCAAATGATGATGCAACAAATGACTACTTTGTAAAATATTATGCAAGAGCAAGTTCGCAACCAAAACACCATTATCAACCAATTCCAACGTTCAAGATAAATTACTTGAAAATTTGTCACTGGAATGCCAACGGTATCAACCAACATAAACTAGAAATAGAAGTGTTCCTTCAAACACTTGACATAGACATCCTACTAGTGTCAGAAACACATTCAACTGACAAATACAAATTCAGAATCAGTGGATATGCATTCTACGACACGAAACACCCGCTCGGAAAAGGCCACGGGGGAACACCAGTACTTATTAAAGAAAAAATTCCGCACTATCCACTTTACGAACATAGGGAGCTCCATCTACAAGCAAAGTTTATATGCATTGAGATTGTCTATCACAAACTAACTGCTGCATCCGTCTATTGCCCTCCGTCTAAACAATTGGACCACCGCTTCATTGCGGCGGGTGACTTCAACGCCAAACACCAGTACTGGGGTTCAAGGCTAACAACATGCAGAGGATAGACGGATAGACGGATAGACGGAAGAAACCAGACCTCATCGACGTCGCCGTCACTAACAAAATTAACACAAATAGAATACGATCCTCCCTCCTCCTTGATCTGAACTCCGACCACGCACCGGTATTACTGGAATACTGTATAGAAGAAGAAATACTGCAACAACCTTCCCTATCACAACTAACCCCAAACCGAACCAGAAGCTAGGGGTTAGCTACAAAAAGTATACTAGTGAACATATGGGGCACTAAACGCCACATACCTCCCAGAAGAACATAGACTCAGACATTGAAAACTTCACCCAGATCATGGTTAACGCAGCACACTGGGCAACACCACCCCCCGCTCCGCCTGGAAGACTTAATCGTCGGAAGTTAATCACATCCAGCGTGATTATAGCTGCTATTGATGAAAAACATAAACTGCGAAGGCAGCTGCAACTACACCAATCGTCCACTTCCAAAAGGAAATTGATAGAGGCGAGCAAGAATCTCAAAGGTCTTCTATCCAACAAAAGGCAATCCAGTTTTCAAGAATTCCTAGACAGACTTACACCGACTTCCGAAACAAATCACTCCTAATGGCAAGCAACAAAGAATATGAAGAGACCACAAACACACAATCCTCCGATAAGGAAAGCAAAAGGAGACTGGGCGAGAAGTGCCGAAGAAAAAGTAAGGAGTTCGCTGACCACCTAGAAACCAAATCCAGGTAGTAGCCTGTTATCCCAAGACGTCCCTCATAGTTCTCGAGTCGCGAAACCACCGAAAATCAAATACCAGCTTGTGAAACACTTCATCGAGAAGGATGTTAAGGTACAAAAATCTCCAGGACACGACCTGATAACTGGGAAATTGGTGAAAGAGTTACCAGAAGCAGCAGTACGACGACTGACTCGTATTTTCAATTCAACACTCAGGCTAGGTCTTTTTCCAACAACCTGGAAATTATTTGTGATAACGAAGATTCCAAAACCAGGGAAGGAGCCAACTTAGGTAGGTTCCTACAGGCCTATTAGTCTGCTACCGATCCTCTCCAAACTCTTTGAGAAAGCACCCTGAAGATAATTCTACCCCAAATTAAGGAGCATGTACCGCTGCACCAATTTGGTTTTCAGGCTGAACATAGTACTGTTGAGCTAGTTCACCGTGTAACAGCGCACATCCGCGAAGCCTTTGAAAGACGGAACTATTGCTCCGCCGTGTTCTTATACGTTACCCAGGCATTCGATAAGTTGTGGTATGATGGTCTATTGTTCGAAATCCAACAAAAAACACCACAACATCAAGTCGTACCTAGACGGCCGGTCCTTCAAAATACGCTACAAAAATGCAGCATCATTTGAGCGACCCATCAACGCAGGTATGCCACAAGGAAGTGTACTTGACCACTCCTCTACCTGGTATTTACAGCCGACATACCAACATCCACAAATGTCCTAACGTCAACATTTGCCGACGAAACGCAGTAATCTGTACACATAAAAATTCACGTGTAGCAAAAGCTGATCTCCAAGTACACCTACACAGCTTAGAGGATTGGTTTAAAATGTGGCGCATCAAAATAAACGAAGCGAAAAGCGTCCACTTAACTTTCACCTTGAACAAGAAAACATGCCCTCAAGGTCAACTAAACGGTGTCACAATTCCACAGAAGGACGAAGTAAAATACCTTGGATTCCACCTCGACCAACGATCAACAGCGGCAAACACTCCAAATTAAAACTCCAGCTGTACAAATCACTAATACAACCTATCTGGAGTTACGGCAGCCAACTTTAGCAGTCCGCAAGCAACAGGAATATGGATAAAATTCAGCGTCAGCAATCCATAATACTTAGAACAATAGTAGGCGCTCCCTGGTACATTCGGAATGATAACATCCACAAAGATGTGAATGTTAACAAAGTCAAGGAACTTGAACATACGCCAAATCGTTATATAAGGAGAATTGAACAGTATCCGAATCCAGTCGCGAGAGACCAGAAAAACGTAAGATCGAGATCGCGACTAGTGAGGAAAACTTTGACACTATAAAGTTAGTGTAAAATTTGCAAACCCTTTGTGTATCTGCCCCCGCAGTACATAAAAAAAATTGTTTAGTTTTTAAACAATCGAACCCTTATTGTTATGTTCGAAAAGAAAGATCCAATAAATATAATGAAAAAAAAAAAAGGCAAGAAACGAAGAGTGGTTTGACCAAGAATGTATCGACGCCATAGAAATTAAAAATATAAATAGGTTGTTAATGCTGCAAGGAAAACCCGGGCAACAAGTGAAATTGATCAAGATAGCAGGTAAAGAGCAAATAAAATAATAAGAAACAGAAAGAAAATGTATATGAAGAGACGAATAGAAAAAATTGAAGAATATAAATGTAATAATGAAACAAGAATGTTTTATAAAGCTATAAGGACAATGAGAACAGGATTTCAACCCAGACTCGCGCTTTAACAGACAAGCAAGGAAGAATCACAAGTGAGGAACAGGCGGTGATGAGGCGATGGACGGAACACTTTAAGGAGCTCCTGACTGTGGATAGCGAAGATGGTCTGATGGAGGATGTGCAGTGTAGCACTGCAGAGCTTGATTTGGAGCCTCCATCAATTGAAGAAGTGGAATTAGCCTCAAAGTGTCAAAGGAACTGTTAAAAAATGGGGGACACCAGCTATTAGAGAGACTACACAGACTGGTTGTGCTTATCTGGGAATCTGAAGAGGTGCCACAAGAGTGGTTTCTAGCACTGGTGAAATAGGGTTTATTTTTGTAAATAAGTATTCATTTATATAAAATACATAAATTTTATATTTTAAAATGAGTAAAAAAACCCTTTAATTAGATTATATGTCAACTGTCAATCGATAACCCGTAGATAACTCGTAATGCTTCGTGAAGCGCTCGGAAAGTTTATTCGCTGGATAAATGTTATGGATAGATATCTATTGGATAACTTATTCTTCGTGAAACCGGGCATAAGTATCACATTACCGAACAAAGAAAAAAGGTTTTTGGTTGTATTGTCTTATTTCTCGCAAAAATGATAATTTGTATAACTTGAAGTCATTCACTTTAATAAATTCCTTTTTAAGTTCTTTAATGAATTTATTCCTTTATCATTAAACTCTTTTACATTAGTTGATTATTAAGTTCTTTAATGAATTTCTTCCTTTATAATTAAACTCTTTTACATTAGTTGATTAATAATTAATAGTTAATTTTTATTCTGAACTGGGAAATTTGAATCTTAACTTGTACTTCGAACTGCCACACCTGCACTTTTTATTACGAAGACCTAGGTAGAACCACTCGCCGATCTAAAAACCGAACTTTCAATTTCAATATTCAAAAATGCCAATTGAGGAGGGCGATTTAAATTCATGAGTACATTTGCACTATGCACTATGAGAGTTGGGAAGAAGAATTGAAAAGAAATATGTAAATATGTAATTTCTCTAATTAAATGAGGGGAATATGAATTTCCATGAATTATTTTTAAAGGTAAATATCTCTCCCATTTTTGAGGTTTAGCCTTGAAACTTTGAATTTATAAAGAATGCATTGTTTTGGCTCCGAAGAATAGTTCCAAGAATTTTCTTGCAATCATAATTTCTTAGGATTTCTGTCCTGCGTTCAACAGGTATTGTAACTTGTTCAGTGTTGGGTTATACATAACTCGTCCCTCCTTAAGATTCAAGTCCCTACGGATCATTTTTGACTTCACTTTTTTCGGTTTAATTCTGAAATAAAGGTATATCAGAATTATTACAATTATAAGGATTATAGTGCCATCTGTTATATACGACATCCAGTTGGCTTTCCTTGTATCATATTTTAATATTCCTTATTTCCTTATTATTCTCTAGACTCATTTTATGAATTTGCTTGACATCTATTCCTTATATTCTATCTCTTTTACATTGGGTAGTATTAATTTTTTTTATGTTGTATATTTTCGTTTGAAAATGTTGAATTATCAATTTTAAAAGTACAATTTTTAAATTTGATAACATGTTCAGTCACCCGGTGATAATCAGCAAGAGAACAGGTCATTTTAGTATGAGAATTTTTCAAATTAATTATTAGATATATAATTTGCTAGTTCAATACGAAAATATAACTTTTTCAAAAGATAATAGAAAGCAGTTTCTCATATTCTGGTATTTATTTCAAGTGCATTTTTATACCACAGTAATATCTCAAATAGAAATAATTTTTTTTTTCTCTGCACGTGGTCACAAATTTGACGAAAGAAGAGTAAACAAACAACACAGTGTGCATAGCAAATGCCTTTTCGAAAGGTTTTTTTTTATAAGAGGTTATGGGGAGTTTATGGGAACCGCTAGGCGGGGGGGGGGGGGTCCTAGTCCAAAAAGAAAAGTAGCAAGAGGGTACACCTTTAATTTAAATAACGATAAAGCTTTCCCGGATATGAAAATAACTACATGATTGTGAACAGAAATGTAGCTTCGTGTCACTTCCAAGATTGATGGGCAAAACATGGTAAATCTCAACAGATTTAAACTGGAGTACTTCTTTTGTAAGATCACTAAAAACTGGACAAAGGCGTCCTTCAACAGGGAAGGTTCCTTAGTCCTGAAAGTTAAAGACACGTGTTATGGAAACAAGTTGCCGTTTTCCATAACAAAGGATCGAGGAGTGCTTTGTACGGAAGTTCACTCGTACCCTTCGATTTGCAAATTAAAAAAAATTAGTACACCTTTTTTTTTTGGTTTATTAAGGACTTATTCAATTCAACAATTTAAATTTTTTGTGTACACAATTTGAAGACAATTTCTTTCCCTTTTAGTTTTCCTTAAACTCCAATATTTCACATTTTGATTTATTCAATTCGTAACTTAGTTTGTAAATTCTTTAAGTTTTAATAGTAGATTCTCTAGAAATTCTTAGCTTCGCCCTTAATTACTTTAAAATTACAGTAAATTCTTTACTTATTTAATTTCCTTAGATTCATAACGATAATTTCATTTTTAGTTTCTTTAGTGTTTTTCAATTCTTAATTCATTCCTAGTTTCCTTAACTCACAACGTTAGCTTCATTTGTAGTTTCTTGAATTTTAATTTTGATTCTAAGTTCTATATCACTTATTTATTTAATAACTATTCATTATTTTATTATTTAACTTCTTAAGTTGAAAAGAGTAATTCGTGAACTTGTCTTAAAATCATTTTGAAAATTCAATTTATAAACAAATATTTTATTTTAAACTTCTTAAATTTCAATTTAAATTCTAAGTTCTACATCACTTATTTATTTTATAATTATTCACTTTTGAAAGAGTAATTTCTATGTAATGCCAACTCGGCAGCACGACGTGCTTCTCAAAACCCATTCTGATCGTCGGCTGCCAACTCGGCAGCACGACCTCTTGGTCCTGACTCCCCAAAAGACTCCCTTCCGAACCAAAATCCTGCAGTTTATATCTGCATTGGGACAATGGCCGGACAGCGGAACTCCAATCCATGAAAGACTAATTCTTTTCTTTTCGATTCTATTGCTCTTTCATGGACTGGGAGATGTCCATTGTCCAAACTCAACTGATTCCCACGGAATCAATTGAGCCCGGCTACAATGCACAAAAGATTAATTAGATTTTAAAGTCAATAGTAGAATTGATCGTTTGTGCATTTTGGGGGCGGATATCCCTGGGAACAACAGACGGCTCGTTGGTTCCCAGGGAATCAATAGGAAATGCAGAACGGGATATGTAATAATAAAAATTCTTTTGCATGCATTTTTTCTTGATCCCGTTCTGCCACGCGCCGATGTTACAGGGTGGTTATGGTGCTTTCTAGTTTAGTTTTTAGTTTTTTTTTTTTGTTTTTTATTTTTAAATTTTTGTAATTTAATTTTAGTTTCGTTTGAATTTTGGGTGCATGAAAATTTATTTTCATAACAGACGCTCGTGGCCGAGAAACTTATAAAAACCAGGCACATCGGGGACTGCAAGGTGGAGGCTAGGACACACTGAACTGTAGCAAGGATGTCATCTTCTGCCCCGCTTAAGGAGGGTCTAGCTCTGTTCCACCCAGTGAAAGACGTCTTATCCCCAAAAATAATCCCACGGAGCGCGCATAACGGACAGTCCTTAACGAACCAAACTCCAAGACCAATCGGACTGGTAATTTTTACGTTCGATCAACTAGAACCGCCGAAGAAAGTCACTGTAGGGTTCAGGAAGGTAGACGTGAGGGGCTACATCCCTAGCCCAAAAATGTATAGAACCTGCCAGAAATTGGGTCACACGTGGCCAGACCGGATTTGAAGGACACACTTGCACTTTTTGTGTCAACTGTAGCTCCAACGACTACGGATAAACGGATGCCAACTGCCCAAGTTGGATCATAACAAAAGAAATAGAATCGATCATTGCACGGGAGAACAATACAAAATACGAAGCCAAGAAACTCATCTACGAGAGGTATGG
The DNA here is from genome assembly GCA_963971475.1 of Chrysops caecutiens. Taxonomy (NCBI): domain Eukaryota; kingdom Metazoa; phylum Arthropoda; class Insecta; order Diptera; family Tabanidae; genus Chrysops; species Chrysops caecutiens. Next base: position 44,471,929 of record OZ020567.1, on the reverse strand, counting down.
AGACATCCAAGGTTTCATAAGGACGAAGAATAGAATATGACCATAGCGGAAAGGCTCAGAACAACAAACACCTCGGACCACTCTCCAATACTAACAACACCCACAATTCCTACTCCATACAAAAAAACACCAACAACCCAACACCAGAAAGTAACAACCAAGATACTCCAAAAACATCAACAAAAGTGGTAAAAAGAGCAACAATCACAGAGACAAAAAACGCAGCGACATCGACTGTCTCCTCTTCCTCGTCGCACTCCTTACAGAGACTGTCGACTGCGACTCCCCACCTTTGGAGGTTTTTCCCGACCAGACAGTGTCCTGTAATGACCATTGTGATGGTCCGCACCGAGGTCTTTGTTGCTCTTAACAAGCCCGCCGTTCTTGTCTTAACAATTCTGGGCCACAGTTGCCTTGAGTTGAAGCAGTCATCACTGTTGCTCCATCTCTTGCTGTGTTGTTCCCGAATTATTTTGTCTATGGTCTCTTTCAATAATCTCATCTGTGGCTTTGTGGAGTTAGCTTCTTCAGCATTGTGGAGCTAGCTTCTTCAGCACTGTGAATTTCGGTTCCGATCCTTGCCAGTTTATCCGCCGTATGTTCCCTTCCACATCACTGTGTGCGGGCACCCAACAGAGGCTGACTTTGTCTCGGATCCAGGACAGTGCTTCCCGGCAACTCATCACTGCCTTTGATTTGATTGTCTTAGATTCCAGTGATCTAAGAGCCGCTTGACTGTCGCAGTAGATTGTGACTTTCCGGATTTCTTCACTGGCCAGCTGTGTTAGTTTTGCTGCTCTCTCTATTGCGTTGATTTCCGCTTGCAGTATACTACAATCTTTATTGAGTCTATGTGACTCTTCGACTTGTAGTATCTCCGAGTATAGGCCGACTCCAGTCCCTATTTCAGTTACTGAGCCGTCCGTGAATACGCTTATTTCTCCTCTGTTCAGGATGTAACATTTGTCCCACTGTTCTCTGGTTGGGATTTTGATCTCTAACTCCTGCCCAAACCATTGCCTTGCCACCATGTAGTCCGTGTGCTATCGTAGCACTCCGGCTTCCACGCTGCCTCCCATTTTCAACATCTCTTCCAGTATACTAGCATGATCCTGGTCTGTGTGCCTCCATTGTTTTGTTTCCCTCAACCTAAGGGGTTGCTTTGGCTGCCAGACCCTTTGTAAAGAGGCCTAACGGTTGCAAGCTTAACATCGCCTCTAGCGCCGCTTGAGGTTTGCTCTTAATAGCTCCCGTTATGCTTATCGCTGCTAGTCGCTGTACCTTTCCCAGCATCTGTTTATTGATCTCCTTGTCCATGGCTTTCCACCTCACAAGGGCTCCATACGTGATAATGGGTCTGACGATCATTGTGTAGATCCACTTTATGATCCGTGGCTGTAGACCCCATTTCCCACCAAACATCTTCCTACATGTGTAGAGAGTGTTTATCCCTTTTTTTCATCCTTTCCTCCACATTTCTCCTCCAGTTCAGTTTAGAGTCCAGGATAATTCCTAAATACTTCGCCTCTCCCGAGAGGTTTACTTCTAGCCCTTGCACCTTTGGCAGTTTTACCTGCGGTATCTTGTATTTTCTGGTGAAGAGAACCAGTTTCATCTTTTCGGGGTTTTTCCCTAGCCCGTTCTCCTCTGCCCAGTTATTAGTCTCTCTTAATGCTCCACCCATGATGTCGCTTATCGTTTGTAGGTCTTTGCCTGCTATCAGTATGACTACGTCATCTGCGTAGGCGGTGACCCTTATTCTTCTCTTCCTAAGGTCCTTTAAGATCGAGTTAATTACAAGCAACCACAAAAGTGGGAATATTACCCCTCCTTGTGGTGTGTCCCTAGTCGCCCATATTTTGATCTTGTGATCCCCCGCTTCTGTACTGATAATTCTGCTATTTCGCATACTTATTATCCAGTACGTGATGGTAGGCTCCACGTTAAACTCCTCCAATGCCTCCTTTATTGAAGTGGTCCTTACGTTGTTTAAAACTTCCTTTATATCAAGAAACGCCCCTAGGGTATATTCCTCGTGCTGGAGGGATTTTTCAATCGTTCCGACCACTTCATGCAGCGCCCTTTCAACCGGTATGTGTGCTGTGCTGTACACTTCTCCTCTAATTTGGTTCGCTGTTTAATATTTAGATCCAAACGCCTCTCCATTGCCTTCAATAGGAACAAGGAGAGGCTTATTGGCCTAAAGTCTTTTGGTGTTTTGTTGCTCGACTATCGATTTAGGTATGAAGGCAACTCTCACTTCTCTCCATGCTTCCGGGATATATCCTAGGAATAAGCTCCCCTGGAAGATGTTCGTCAGTACCTCTGCTATACTGCCTATCGAATTTTGTAGCATTGCTGGTGTGATTCCATCCGGCCCCGCGGATTTGTATGGCTCGAATGTTTTCACCGCTCATATTACCTTTTCCCTGTTCATGGTGTCCCTAATAATATCTCCCTTTGGACAAATCCTGATCCTTAGGCTCTCTTCCTCGTCCCATGTTGTCAGGCTGCCCGGGAAATGAGTCTCCATCAGCAGCTCTAGTGTCTCCTTGCTCGACTCCGTCCACGAACCATCTGGTCTCTTCAGGTTTCCCGTGATTATGACGTCTTTGGAAAGAATTTTCTTGAACCTTGAGGCCTCGTTCACGTCCTCTATAGAGTTAAGGAAGTCGATCAGGGAGTAAAATTTTGTCTTTCTTATCGTACCATTAAGGTGTCTACAGACAATCATATATCTATGATGTTTCATCGTATATATGACCAAAATATATGATGAAGCTGTACACACGGAATATGACGAAAAAATATGACATATTTCTATTATGTTTCATCATATATATGACATAGAAATATGTCATATTATATGATCGTGTGAGCAGTTCATTATATATATGACATATAAATATATCATATTTTTCTATGATGAAAATACATTATGAAAAGTGGCGCCAGTTTTAAATTTTAACTGTTTGTTTTGGAAATACCTACATAGTTTTGAGGTTCAATTTTTCGGTCTGTGACGAAACTAAATAATATTTATGCAGCAGGTAACTTCCTCGTATATAAAAAGGAGTACGGTAAAAGGAAAATAAATTATAATTTTTATATTGACGTGAAAACGTCTTTCTTCTCCTTGTGTTACAAAACACCGTCATTCTTCAATCTCTAATAACTACGAGGCTGATAACGCGATAACAACGGTTGAGGCCACAGTGAATGGAACATATTTGCACGTATTTATTGTGTGACACTTGTTTTTTCCATTACGTCATCGGGCTAGTGCAAGCGCTCACGTGTGATTATTGTTTTTTAGTGTTGTGTGAGGATATTTATGAGTGTAGCGTGAGAACGCATTAAGCTAGGACGTTGACTAGGGTATCATTGTAAAAATCATGAAAAGAGCTACGAGGACCTAAAGCGAAACATTAAAAATATTCTCCGAAATATGTGCAAAAATCGGTATGAATTTGAAAATGTAAAAAATGTGGAAGATATCGTCTCATATGAGGCGTAAATATGCACCGAATTGTAAAAAACTCAAATCCGGAAAAACACGCATCAAGCCGAATATTAAAAACCAAAAATGTTCTGTGCCGAGCAAGTGTGAGAGCTACGGTGGCATCGAAGAAGAAATAAAAAAACGGCGGAAAAAAATTAACTCGTGATTTATCTATTCTGTAACGGTACTGCTCTCCATAACCATTGTAATTAATGGTCTGATAATGAAAGTACATATTATTACGAAAGTTTTGTTGTAGTTCTTTGACGTTAAAACATCTTTTCGCTCGTTAAGTACACTGATAGCCAGTCAAACTTTCTTGCAGTACAATTTACTGTCAGGCTTCAATCGTCCATAGCTATGAGGCTAATAATGCGATAATAACTCTTGAGGTCACAATGGATACAGAATTTTTGTACGTGATTATTGTGTGGCATAAGGTTTGCGCGTGACGTCATCGGGCTAGTTCACTTACGCATGATTGTTGTTAATAAGCGTTGGGTAAAATTATAAATAGCGTCACGAAGTGGATGCAGACGGATTCTGGTTCAGAGATAGTCTCTGGAGTAGAATTAATTTTCAACTCTAGAAATAGTCTCTGAACCAGAATCCGTCTGCATCCACTTCGTGACGAACACTATGTCCATAATATGATATGATTTTTCTTCAAAAGTTATTTATTTTCAAATACTAATAACTATTTTTGAGAAATATATAGTATTAGTATAGTATTTTGAACAAATTTATCCATATCCATTTGAGAAATATATAGTATTAGTATAGTATTTTGAACAAATTTATCCATATCCATTTGAGAAATATATAGTATTAGTATAGTATTTTGAACAAATTTATCCATATACTATGTAGTATCAAATAGTCTCTTCAGTTTCTTCTGGTTCTGGTTTGAGTTGGTCATTTTGTGGAATATCATGATATATCCCGGCTCGGTTTATGTGTCTTCCATTCCAAAAACATAACCAGATCACTTTGCTTTTGTGATAGTCCTTATGCCGTCGTCTTTTCCAAAATCCAAAAAGCCCCCTCCGTTTTGGTGATTACGAATTGACCAAATTTTTCAATCAATGCACCCAAATTAAATATCTTCGAGCTTATATTGAAGCCTTTGCTATCAAATTGATTGAATTCCTTGAGTTTCAAGTTCCTTAAAAATAATTATTACTTGAAAATTTTTTTGTACCATCAAACAAACTTATTTGGGTATTTTACCAAAATTCAATACCAGAAAACTGTTGTTTTTCATTAAATATTTATCAATACTGTCTCTTAATGTATGAATTTAACAAATTTTTTACTTATTAACACATTTTTCACGCCGAAAAGGTATTTAAACCTATAGTTTATTCCATTTTCAGTGTTTGTTTACATTTTCAGCCGTCAATGATAGCAGATTTGGCATAAAGTAATTTGCGAAATTGAATTCGTAGCAGATTCGAAAATAGTTGGTAGCCAGAATACCAACTTATCGAAACTCTGCTACGAGCCAAATCGGCTATCGTCCGTAGCAGAAAAATCTGCTATTTAGCAAATTTCGCCAGAATAGACCCCAATATTAATGAATGTTGATGTTGCGTTCACTCCTTTCATGAATTTTTACTTATTAGCAAAGGACATTTGATGATTTTCGAGGAAACCCGGATATAAATAAGCGGGTGAACTTCCAGGCAATTCATTCTTTCATGAACCTGATCGAAGTAATTTGATTTAATTTATCAATCTGAATATTACAAAATGGCACATGTGCGAAAATTGAAAATTAGTTCCATTTGGAATTGTTTCGACGATACGGCAGACGGCAAAGGTATAGTAGCGCGTTGCAAGATCTGCAAAACTACGCTGAGTTACAAGACGTCGATCAGTAATCTCAGGAGACATATAGATAGGAAGCACCCAACCGTGAAGTTCTGCTGATCAGAAGCTGCTGATGATGTACTAAGCAGTTCCCAACCATCAACGGATAATGGATGGAGCAACGAAATGAGCCACTCTCCGGCCCCGGCAGCAGTGAGCAACGCCAGGAAAATGAACCTCTCCCTGGACCCAGTAGAATTGTTGAGCAGAGACAAAACCAGCCGCCTCGCAGATGTATTCCTGTTTCCCAACAAACCATTTCTTCTTATTATTTTGGGAAAAGAATTGCGCCAAACGAAAAAAAAAAAACAAATTGATAAGGTTTTGATGCGGCTGCTTATAGAAGACTTACAGCCATTTTCAATAGTAGAAGATAAGGGTTTCCGTGCTTTCGTGGAAGCTCTCAAGCCTTCTTATACCTTACCGGATCGAAAGCTGCTGGCAAACAATTACTTGCCAGCCCTTTATGAAACATGTCGCGTAGATGAAAAGGAATGTGTCGCAAAGGCAAAGAAGGTGTGCCTAACGACCGACATTTGGACATCCTGTGTCAACGACGCGTATATGGCAGTAACAGCCCACTACATATGTAGATGACACATTCATCTTCCAAACAGTGCTTCTGGAGTGTTCTTGTCTATCTGGAAGTCACACCAGCGCCAATATTCTTCGAATATTTAACGAATGGGGATTGCGCATCAAGTCCTTATCATTGTGACAGACAACGCGAGCAACTTGACGGCTGCCGTACAGAAATTGCAATGCAAACACTTCGGGTGCTATGCCCACACAATTAATTTAATTGTTAATGCCCGACAACGGGGGATAAAACCAACCCAAGGTTAAAAGGAATTATAACCAAAACGAAGGAAATAGTGTCACACTATAAAAGACGTGTGAAAGCAACGGAAATGTTGCTTATTTACCAAAAGCAGAACATGCCGAATAAGACCCCCAAGAAGCTGCTCCAGGACGGGGCAACGCGATGGAATTCCACGTTCAAGATGCTATAAAGATTCATGGAACTGGAAGAGGCCATCAAAAGCTACGTTGGCATTGCTTGATGAAGTGTGGACACCCTTATCGTCAGAAGAATGGACCATATGCAAACAACTCTGTTCAGTATTGGATCCCTTTGATGACATAACTACAGAAATAGGTGGAGAGAAATATGTTACGAGCAGCAAGTTGATAGTAGTCACCAGTGGAGTATTAACATCCCTCAGGAGAATGCTGGAAGATCCAGCTGTGGAGAAGCATTTATTTGGCGGGAACCTTAATGAGTTAATTAAGGAGTTATTACGGAAATTTATTTCGGAGACAGAGACGAGATTTCCGAATCTTGAAAGCAGCACCACAATTGGAGTTGCAACAATGCTGGATCCTCGGTTTAAACTTCAATTCTTCAAAAGTTCATCCTGTGTTGCAATAATAAAGGAGAAGGTAACTGATCTTGTTGTGGTCAACATTAGAAAGACACCATCCAGCTCACCACCTACAGTGTCGAGTCTTTCACCAGAGCCACCACAAAAGAAGACGATGATGGTATACGACGAATACAGGATCATATCAAAGGCAATTTCTGAAATTCAGCGGTATTTGGATGTCCCAAATATTGCCCTCGAAGATAATCCATTGGACTGGTGGAGAACCTTTGAACACAGCCTCCCCAACTTAGCGTGTCTCTTAAAGGAACACTTTGGATTCGTGGCAACTTCTGTGCCTTGCGAAAGACTCTTTTCTAAAGGAGGATACCTTCTCAATGAAAGAAGGACCAGGCTAGGCGTAAGAAAAGTACCATCCAGAATCCGAGTGGGGTACGGCCACCTCTGCAGAGGTGGGTGGATTTGACGACTGAGTCACCGCACCACCTCGGGTAATTAAGTTTATACTCAAACCCTCCATGTTAAAGAGGGGTCCTCCCATTGTCCGCTTTCCAAGTATTTAGCTTTCCGAGTTCAGATAACTTTACTCTTTGGCCAATTTCTTGACGATCCAAGAGATTTTTCCTGGACTCCCACTATCCGCAACCTGTGGACCCGCCCGGTGGCTAGGGAGGCATCTAAGACCTCAAAGAGGCCTAGAAGAGCCGTTATTTATTTCCCGGGGTAGATAGTATAAGAAAAAAAACTAGTAATAAACGCAGTAAGGTAAGTCTAATACGTTGGAAGGAAGGTGAGGCGGACACATCCCTTTTTCTCAAAAACCTAAGTACGGAAGGAACTATCCCAACCTTACATACCAGCAAATACAAGAACCTAACTAAAAAAGATAAGATAATTAAAGAACTACGACAACATTGGATCCTTAAGATACCTCATCTACAAATATAATGATTGTTCAAAGTACGAGAACCATAACATAAAGGATGTCGTTCCTGTTGCAATACTGCTCCAATTACATGTTGAGAGCCATCGGTTGTTAAAGAAAATGTTTTCTCAAAATTTGGGTATTTTAAGACCTTTTCTACCTAAGTAACTATAAGATTGTTTAATGTTTCGAAATCTTCAACATAATCTGTTTCCCTTATACAGGGTTTTCTAATAAGAGGTGTTGTTTTGATATTCAAAGAAAAATGCCATTTTTTAATATAAATGATCGGATATTTATTTCATTATAAAGGGGAAGGTATGCTGTTAATAGTGGAAAATAACATCAGGCAAATGACCACCACGACCACGCTTACAGGACCATATCCTTTTCATGAAATTTTCCATAACCAAATCGCAAAGTGGCTGCCCTATGTCCTCGATAGCCTCTCGAATTCCATCTTTGAGGTCTTGAATCGACGCTGGACTGTTGGCGTAGATCTCTCTTTAACGTGCCCCCAAAGGAAGAAGTCGCAAGGTGTTAAATCACAAGATCTCGGTGGCCAATTGTGATCACCTCTTCGAGAGATAACACGGTCCGGAAACTTTCCCCGTAAATGATCAATGGTTTCGTTGCTTGTGTGCCACGTAGCGCCGTTTTGTTGAAAGTAAACGTTTTCCAGATCAATACCATCCAATTCCGGGCATAAAAAATCATTAATCATCTCTCGATAGCGCAATCCATTCACCGTAACTGTTGCTCCAGCCTCATTTTCGAAAAAGTAAGGTCCAATGACTCCGCCGGACCATAAACCGCACCAAACAGTCACACGTTGGGGATAGAGAGGCTTTTCAACAAAAACTCTTGGGTTTTCCGAGCCCCAGATGCGACAATTTTGCTTGTTGACGAAGCCACCGAGGTGGAAATAGGCCTCATCACTCAAGCTGATTTTTCGATGGAATTCCGGATCATTTTCATGCATTTCAAGGACCCAATCAGCAAAGACACGACGTTGTTGATGATCGGCCGGCTTGAGTTCTTGTGTTAACTGAACTTTATAAGCCTTAAGACCCAAATATTTATGCAAAATACGGTGTAATGAGGTTTGTGGAATGCCTAATTCCAAAGAAGAGGAATGGACAAACCTGGGTTTTCTTCAACACTTTCGGCTACAGCAGCAATATTCTCGGCTTTTCTTGAGCGACGTGCACGGGTTTTATTCTTCACATCACTAAGTTGTCCCAACAGCTCGAATTTTTCCACCAATTTCTGTATTGCGGTCCGACAAGGTGCTTCACGACGACCCAAAACTGTTCGAGTTTTACGAACCGTCTCTGCCAAATTTTCACCATTTTTATAGTGAATTTTAATAACTTCAGTGCGTTGTTGAAGCGTGTATCGTTCCATTTTTATTAATGGCGTAGTTTCTACTTGTCAAATGTCAAAAGATGACAGCTTGAAAAGTGACATCTACCTCTTATTGGAAAACTCTTTAGTTTCGTCATGTTCGTCCGTTTGTCTGTCCGTATGTCACAGCCATTTTATTCGGAAACTATTGAAACTATATAAATGAAACTTAGAAGTAAGGTAACTCCTGTGAACCAAAATGCAGTAGTGAAAGTAACGAAAAAAGTTTTATTAAGGGTGGCACTCCACACTTGAATCTGACGGACATGATTTTTTTTTTCATTGCACATATCCGTGTGGAGTGTTTCTGGATAGGTCTTCAAAAATGACAATGATGTTGTCAGAATCAACAATCGTTCACGTAATATACGCTTCTAAAGACGTCAAAAGTGCCCCCCCCCCTAACTTTTGAACGACAGGTCCAAAAAATCTGAAAAAATTTAAGGTAGTAGAACTATATAAAAACAGTAAACGATTTTTGGTTTGAACAATAAGAGTCTTACCGTTAATTAGATATATGAAGTTTTATGCTACCAACAAACTTATATATGCGGTTCCGAAAATTAATTTTAACTCAATGCCATAAAATTGCATAAGTCATTGAAAATTATATGGAGGTATAATTTATTCACATGAATCATACTTATTAGGTACTAAAAGGTGTACTAACTGTACACGTAACTTTAAATAACACATGTAACTTTAAAAGAGAAACATGTGTGCACTTCACACGCAATAGAAGTGAAACCTTCAGGGAAACTAAACTGCGAGAGAGTGAGTGGGGTAATTATATAGTTTATTTATTGTAAAATTGGTTTATTGGTAATGTTTAAAAGTGTTTTTATCACATTTTTCATGTTTTCCTTTCTTTTTTTTTCGAAGTGAGACAATACAAAAATTTTTTTAGCTGATTAGATTTAGTATCTTGTGAATAAGTAAATTAAAAATTTATTTATTTGTTTAATTTTTGAGAATCTGCTACGAAACACAGCACAAAGAAGAGACAAAGCTTTTGTTGTAAAATTGATGATCTCCAGTTGATTTTAATGTCCTCAATTATATTTAGAAATGCTATTTGGTTGTTAATTATCGGAAGCACACTTTCATTGCACCATACGATCGTCCAAAAATTTTCAACACACCCGTCCTGCCAATGTTAGTGTCTTTCCTTTAAATATGTATGTCTATGGTGAATCTGTTGCAACTATTGCAAACTTAGTTTAGGATGATCTCCATACAATGACAAGTGAAATTAATTCACCTCAACATTTTTTCAATTAAATCTCTATAGAACCTATCATTTCTATTCATTTACTTTGAGAAATAACATTGCCTTACTCTGTAATCGAATATTTTCCACAAAAATTACCATACTTTGCACAAAAATAATCGAATAAAAATAACGAATCATTCCAAATATGTATCCGCATGCATAGAGTAACGAAACTCTATAATCGAATATTTTCCATAGTAAGTTCCATATAAAAATAATCGAGCTCATAAGTAATCGAAAATCAAGTCTGGGCAACTAGGCTGACAGAAGCGCCAGCAACTCGAAAATATCGTCAGTACACGAGCTTGTTCAACCACACGTCAACAATCGGTGTCACTCCTCCGAGAGAGCATGAGTGGCGCCCGCATTCGTTTGTTTCTCATTTAAGCAAACGCATGCGCGCGTCACACACGCTCCCTTTGTAGGGTATCACCTTATGACCGTTGGTTGCACAATCTCGTGTACATTAATTTTCGTGTTTCTGGTGATTCTGCTAGCTTGGTTGCTTATATTCGATTTGGAAACTTTAACTTTACTTTGTTCAATTAATTATATATATATTCAAGGGTGCTAAAGAAGTTTTCACTTCAAAAAACGTGAAAGGTGAATAATTCTGATTAATTAAGGAAGTAATGGGAATAAGATAAGATAACCTAAGGTTTTTTTTTACTAAATGAGGATGTAATAACATTTAGGAATGCACGCTATTATGGTTCCGCAATTTGATTTAGCGACAGCAGAATAAACATGGTTTTTCATAGTGTGTTTGAGAAATATTATGAAATACCAATTTGCTTAACAATATAGTACGTGAACAGATATATGAAATGTCCAATAATTCAATCTGACCATCGAAAGCGAGAGAAAATACCCTAAAACCAGAAAGATAATTACTTCTAGTAATTATTCTGTAGCCTAAATCAGGGCGGAGACACCGTTGATTTGACGTGTCGCGGGGTGAAGATACCACAAAAACCCTGCAGACGCGTGTAGGGGTAAGATCGACGAGTGCGCCAACCCGAAAAGGCAGATTGTCACTTGTGTTGTGCTTGGACAAAATTCTGTTCTTTGTTTAAATGTAGATCGAGTTACTATATTTGAATTACGAATAATATGGCTAATTATGGATCCCTCTATTACTATATAAACCTACATCCGATGTATTCCGACCAACTTTTTGTGATAAGAACATTGTTCAATCATTGGGATATGAGGATATACAAAATTCTATTCCGTGAGACACGGGTTTGCCTCCAAAGAAAGTCGCTTTTATGGATAGCTTTTAGGATATTAAATAAAACTAGGGGGGCGCCCCCTGCTCGCTACGCTCGCCAACCCCCGTTGTTCGCTCCGCTCATTCTAATAGCTCGCGCATGGAGCTATATATACAGTAGCATTGTAAGTAAAAAGGTTATTTAGTTCAGACTGTAGTAGCAATCATTTCAGCTAATTTTGCACGTCAAAGTACATCTATATTGAATGAGGCCCTATCTATAATTATCGAAAACCTGGGATTTATTTATTGTCATCGCAAAAGCCAGAATGACGGGAAGTTGAGTTTCTTGAAAAGAAAAAGGCAAAAATACGTCACACGTGTCGAAATACGTGTGTTTCGGAAAACTCCTGCTAAAATCTCACAATCCAAAAAATTTTCTTTTGCATTTGAACTAAACGAATAGGTGTACCATTGACCAAGCAAGTCATGTCCTGTACACAAATTACGAATAAGGTAAAAGTATGCAATTTGGTTTTTAAAATAAATTTGTGGGATCGGGAGCCAACTTACATCAACTGAGTTTAAAAATTCTACTGGAAAATTATTTTGCTCTCTATAATCATCAGTCAAGATTTTATCGGAACTCAAATATATTCGTTTCTCTCCGGCCAGGCTGTTAGAGATTTCTGCATCAATGAAAGTACAGCCTTCATATTTGGGAGCTAATATAACCGAATTGAGAATATCGTTAGACTTTATGGTTTCAGATACATTGCCATAAGTATCTGGAATCACGAAGTTGCAGCTAACTAAATGGGAAGGAATTTCAATAACATCTTGGCTGTAATCTGGAAATGTGGGTAAAGCTCCATTACCAAGAGATTTAAGAAATTCAACGAATTCAATCTCATGAGGTAAAGCTTTCATGTTTTGAGTAAAAGTTATTTTGTGGAATTTTGAAATTTTGGACCATGAAGTAAGGCAATAAGTGGTATCTCAATAAGTGGTACACGTGTACCGTGAGATGTAGGTGGCAATATTCGTCAAAAATCTCCACAGAGTAAAATAGTCTTATATCCGAAAAGTTTAGTTGGAGTACCGAATGAATCGTTTACTGAAAAAAATTTCCTAAATAGCTAATAAAGCACGGTTATATGAATCATTTTCTGAAGAATTTCTTAAAACGTCTTCACACCTGAATATTTTGAATTCATTACACAAATCTAATGCATTTGTAGGAACGTTCATACCACAAATATATGGATATGGCAAATAACTCTCTTAACTGCTGAGAGGACTAACACTCTTTTACTTCTAATAAATATTCACGCCACTCTCCATAATTTCATGCGACACGTCGTGCATGTGCTGAAAATGTGCAGTAAATAATGTTCCCAACAGTACCCAAATCCTGATGGGACCTCGAACATGAAGCAAAATAGTCTCAAATGGAAGATCTCAACATAAAACATAAAATAATGTAGCAATAGCTCTACTACTTCCTCTTTGAGGTTTTTCGATTTCTTTTCTTTATCTATCTAAATATAATGTATCGGCGTCTCTGTATATAGAAACTCGGAAGAACTAATTCGATTGATTTCATAGAATGCATTCAATTTTGTTCTTCTGTGAATTGTAAGAGCTTGCTGAACATTTCCTTCCCTAAAGAGCTATTGATTTCATCTATATAAACTTTGCCCTCAACTCCACCTCAAACTCTTGCAAACTGTAATGAGGCACAGTCGTATCCCTTATTAACATATTTGTGCATATATTTTAGGCTCTTAACTGTGCCAAGAACTTCCACATTTAAGTAGCAATCAAATTTCGCTAAAAGATATGGATTTTAAGGAACAGCATAACGGCTGTCAACAGAGAGTGGCCACGAAAGTCAACTGTTATACCATTAACACGGCGCATCTAACATTGCCCTGAGTTGTATTGTAAAAGTCCTTAGAAAAGCTTTTGCTGCATTTACCATCTCTGATACAGACGGGGATACGATTCAATAAACCACATGAACCGTGGATCATGTGGTTTTTAAATAAATTTTGAAGTTGTGGGAAATACATTGTATATTGTAAATAAAATATATCTGGAATTTCCGTACAAACATACCAACCTTCATTTTCTACCTCTTCTTTTTTCTCTAAATTGAGGTTTTAAGGGCGAGCAGACAAAAGTTTGGAAATATGATATAATTTCAGATTTTCAATTTTAAACAGTTTTTTGCTCGTAGCGGCTAAATCAAGCATTCTAGGGGGTATGACCAACCCCTATTACTTTTTCATTTCCCGACTTTTGGCCATATATCATATTTCTCTAAATTATGTTTTAAATGTGGGTCCATACAAAAGTTGGGAAATATGATAAAATTCAGACTTTCGTTCGCTCTCCATAAATATTCGTGAAAGATAACTTCGCGTTTTCTAGAAATAACTGTAAAATTGTGATTTTCCATATTTTTTGAAACAAAATTTGCATATATTTTTATCAAATTAGCAAAAAACAATGGTATAAGTAAACGATGGCTTTAAATTTGTCTGTGGTAATGCATCCATATTATGGTCTGTGGCCATATGTTCATTGTTTTGGCTTTTGTCTGGAAGAATGCAATTTTATTAGCCAACGGTTGCCTTCTTCCAGGCAAAAAACAAAAGAATGAACATGTGAATATTGTCTGTGATATGGCTGCATTTGCCCCTCACATTATCATTGGCATAGATATTAGGTTTGAGTGAATAGAATGCACGTATTTGGCATAAATGGTTGTTTATTCAGTCGAACGTATGATCTATGCAAATGATAATGTTAAATTAGTGTGCTATATATTTAATTTTTTCGTAGAGGAATGCAATCATATGTTAATTCTTTTGGTTTGTGTCACCAGTAGAAGATTGATTCATTTGGTTTGATTTTCGACTAATTTAGTACTTGTTATGTATCGGGGACACAAACCAAAAATTCACATATGGTTGCATATTTCCAGGCAAAAAGTAAAACATTCACACGCACACATTCTTCCCAAAAGCATCATCTACGCTATACGTGTGCTCAATTCACACATACTATCCCATTGAATTTTTTAATTTCAATTTAAAATTAAACTAATTTACAATTAAATTTAAGAAAAAAAATTAGGTGATGCACATAGAGGAAAAACTAATCTTTCGAATGGTATAATTTTTATGCTGGTAATTCCACCTGGTTTCCTGTAAAAGGGATAACAAAAATACGTGTCGCCTATTTATATATAGATAGGGTAACCGTATCCTAATCATTTATGCATTTCTAAGGTTAAAAATCAAATATCATGATTTTGAACATCTTACAACGAGCTCATATTTCTAGATTAACCTTAGTATATTAGATTTAGTGACTATTACATATTAGCGACTAAATATAGTAGCATTCAATCATAAAGCCTGTTTTTACTAGGACTCCGTGTATCCCACAAGACATCCCCTCTATGTTAAAAAAGTGCAACTGTTCATAATAATATGGCCACCCACTGCCTGTTTTTACTAGGACTCCGTGTATCCCACAAGACATCCCCTCTATGTTAAAAAAGTGCAACTGTTCATAATAATATGGCCACCCACTGTAGTTTCGCATTTGCCAATTCGCACGGAGCCAGAGATAATGGAGGTGATCAAGCTCTATAAATAAACAAACAAATCAAAGAGGATGATTTTGAGCAAAATGTTTACACGAGTTTATTAGATCGCTGTATAATCATTGCCCTTCGTCAAATGAATTTTAACTCAATTCCATACCGGCATGCTACGGAACCCTGAGCTAATGCGTGTCCGACTCACACTTGGTTGCTTTTTTAGACGTATAGTCATTGGTTTTGCTACTGAAGCGAAATCTTTTATAAATTTCATATCCAACAAGTCAGAGAAAAGATTTAATTTGTTTCTGAGTTTTAGGTATGTATTTGGAAATCAATAATTATTTTTATATTATAAGGATTTGGTTTTACTCCATCCGTAGTAATAACATTTCCAAAATATTTTGTCTCTCTTTTCAGAAATTCACTTTTGTCTAACTACTTTTAAATTCACTTGTAGAGTTTTAAAAAATTTTTCCAAAGGTTAAAATTACAATATCGTCAAGGTATACAAAGCATATTTTACCAATGTGTTCAAGCAACAATTTTTTCATCATACGTTGGAAGGTTGCTGGTGCGTTTTTTAAACTAAATGGCAAACGAAGAAATTCGTAATGCCCAAGATTAGTATTGAAAGCGGTTTTCTCAATATCATTTCTTTCAGTTTCTATTTGATGAAACCCTTTGGCAAGATCTAATGTCGTAAATTTCAAGCATCTTCCTAACTTATCTTATATATCATCGATTTTAGGCATTGGAAATTTATCAGCTTTTGTTTTTTCGTTCAACTTCCTGTAATCAACGACTATTCTCCATTTCTTTTCCTTAGAGGCATCCTCTATTTTACTTACCATCCATATTGGAGAAGAATAAGGAGATTCGAATAGTTGAATGATTTTCTGATCTAACATTTCCTTAATTTGTTTTTCGACTTCTTGTTTATGAACATAAGGATAATTATAAGTTTTTGAATATACTGGAGAGTTATCTTCTGTATTAATCTTATGCTTAATGGCACTAGTAAAGATCAAGTTTGTTGCTTTTCTATAGAATATATCCGAATATTTCATTATTATTTTAGGTAATTTATTTTGTTGTTCAGGATTTGAGTGTTCTGTTCTATGCCTTTGATATCGGCGCTATGGGGTGGAATATAAATCTTCGTTAAAGCTTACATTTACTGAATTCATAGATGTGGCCATAGGTTCTGGTCTTGGTTGAATTTGTTGCTTAGTTTGTCGACTTCCCTCATTAAATACTCTATTTTGTCCAAAATCATTTCTATTATAACCTGCAAAATTTCTATTATTATTATTTCTATTATGATTCTGGAAGTTATATCTATTAATTTCGAATGGTCTTCTATTTTGATTCTGGTTTAATTCATAAAAAATGTTCATTAGCAAAATTACGCATAACCTGATTATGAAAATTATGATTTTTATTACTTTTTTTTTTGGATAAAGGTGATCCGTTTCACCTAATATTCTTTCAAAGTATTTGGATTTCTAGCATATAAGACGGTATTATGTGTTCCGGTACACCATTAATAAGAACTTTTAAAGCTAATCTGTTGCAATGCTCGATATACCGATTTAATATATTTGGTTCAGTAATTTCGGTTTTGGCTTAAGAAACAAGGCTTCTTACTTTATATCTTATTTCATTATCTTATTTTAAAATAACCCAAAACATCATTGTCATATTTAAAACTTAATTCTTCAGTTAAAGTTAAAAGATTTTACTTTTCTCCAAAATTATTAATTAAAACTCTTAACTTGTGCCCAATTGTTCAGTTCAGCATTTAAATCTAATACTAGCCTAGCATTAGCTGTAAGTTTTGTCTTTATTTTTTGTAAGAAAAGTGGTGCAGCTTCTGCTGGTAGTGTTGCTAGTACAGGTGCAATTAAATCTATAGCCTCGATGAATGGTTCCAGTTTGTCCGTTCGTCCATCATATTCGGGCATGTCCTTGATATAGTTATCTGGATTCGGTGCCCACGCCATTGCTAGTTGTAAGTTATTCTGCCTTTTATTTTCTCGAACAACAAATTTAACATTGTTTATGCTTTTGGTGCAAAGGGACTTTTGTCCAAGTTTATTATGTATAATCCGATCTCTCGCCAGCCTCAGCGAAAGTTTCAAACAACCTCTAGGCTTCCTGTGTTCTTGTGATTTGTTCCCTTTCAGTTTCAAATGCTTTTAACTTATTTAAGTTTCCAAAATTTCACTTTCACTTTTGATTATAAGGATATCCTCCTTTTATCGGATATCCTACCGACTGCGCCAATTAAGTATTACAGTGCCAAACAAAGAAAAAAGGTCTTTGGTTGTACTGTCTTACTTTTCGCAAAAATGATAATTTTTATAACTTGAAGTCATTCACTTTAATAAAATTCCTTTTTAAGTCCTTTAATGAATTTATTCCTTCATTATCAAACTCTCTTACATTAGTTGATGAATAATTAATAGTTAATTTTTATTCTGAACTGGGAACTCTGAATCTTAACTTGTACTCCGAACTAGGACACCTGTCGACGTGGAACTGTCCAGTGAATAAACAGGATGTTCCTTTCCCCGCGCACCGTAAGTTGCTTAACAATACGATCTATGTAAATTTGACTCTAAATTTCGTTTTGAAGTTAAACTTTAAATAGAAACGAAGCTTGTTTTCAATTTTTTTATTCACACAAACACTCATTTACTAAGTGAGAATAATTGGTTAATGTAAATTAATTTGTTTCATTCTTTCAGCTATGCGGAGGAATTGGAATAATACACAATAATTGTTCACCCGAATATCAAGCAAATGAAGTACAAAAAGTTAAAAAATATAAACATGGATTTATACGTGATCCCTCTGTCATGTCCCCTTGTAATACAGTAGCCGATGTTCTAGAAGCTAAACGCAAAAATGGGTTTACTGGCTACCCAGTCACAGCCAGTGGTAAACTCGGTGGTGTACTACTGGGAATTGTCACGTCTCGGGATATAGATTTTAGAGAAGATCAATTAGAAGTAAAATTAGGTGACATTATGACGCATGTAGATAATATGATTACAGCTCCAAATGGTATAACTCTTCAAGAAGCGAATCACATACTTGAAAAGAGTAAAAAAGGAAAATTACCCATCGTAAATCAAGCTGGGGAATTAGTAGCCCTAATTGCTCGTACCGATTTAAAGAAGGCTAGAAGTTATCCAAATGCTTCTAAGGATAGTAACAAACAGTTGCTGGTGGGCGCTGCAATCGGCACTAGATCGGAGGACAAAGATCGATTGAAACTCTTAGTGAATTTTGGTGTAGATGTCATAGTCTTAGACTCATCACAAGGAAATTCAATTTATCAAGTTGAAATGATTAAGTATATAAAGCAAATTTATCCAAAGCTTCAAGTCATTGGTGGAAATGGTGGGTATATACTGTGGACGTTCGACTATACATTGTTCTTATCAAAAGGGTTTTAGTTGTTACTAGAGCTCAGGCCAAGAATTTGATTGACAGTGGTGTTGACGGTCTTCGGGTTGGAATGGGAAGTGGTTCTATTTGCATAACGCAAGAAGTAATGGCATGTGGTTGTCCACAAGCCACTGCTGTATATCAAGTAAGCGATTACGCGAGAGGGTTTGATGTGCCAGTAATAGCAGATGGAGGGGTTCAATCAATTGGGCATATTATGAAGGCACTTGCACTTGGAGCCTCTGCTGTAATGATGGGTTCACTCTTAGCCGGTACTTCTGAAGCACCAGGAGAATATTTTTTCTCTGACGGTGTGCGACTTAAGAAATATAGGGGAATGGGCAGTCTAGAAGCTATGGAACGTAAGGATGCAAAAGGTTCAGCTTTGAGCAGGTATTATCACAATGAAATTGACAAACTGCGTATTGCACAAGGTGTAAGCGGAAGCATAGTAGACAAAGGCTCTGTTTTACGATTTGTGCCGTATCTAGAGTGCGGTTTGCAACATAGTTTCCAGGATATAGGAGCCAAATCTGTGCACGAATTGAGGTATTGCATTTAAACAATAGTTTTGATTTTCCTGACTTACCTTAATTACAATACAGAAAAATGATTTACACTGGTCAACTCCGGTTTATGAAAAGAACTCACTCAGCGCAAATTGAAGGAAATGTACATGGACTGTTTTCATACGAAAAACGCCTTTTTTAACAAATCTCAAGATTCAATTTGTAGATGATTCACATATTGTACTTAAGAAATTCTTGGTTCCCTAAATAAATGAAAACGTTAACACATGGCATTTTGAATATTTTTACTTACAAACAGTAAAAACGTTCTGACGTCTAGAATTTTTCATAAAGCTTTACCCGTAAATACCGGCAGTCTATTTCAGTCGCATGAAAACATACGTGTGTTGTGGTCTTTGAGGCCGCTGCATGTTAATGGTTAATTTTTTTTTTATTTAATCTCTTTCTGACTGCAATCCTTCGCACAATAAGCAATTTTTCTTTGATTGGAATTTGACTTGGGCGGAGGCTTCTCCAGGGAGGTGCTTCTCCGCAGTTTCAGTTTTTATGTTTCGGATGTCCCTAGAATCTGTTAGGCAGATCGTTAAATGTATCATGAGATGATGGACTTACATAATTTCTTCGGTGACTGGTTTCATATCAAGATCATTGTGCAGAGTGGCATTAGATCTTAACGTCTTAGATTGGAATCTCTGGATTATTTCAATTGTACTTGTCACACATAATCCTCTGAGTAGGCACATATGGGTTTCAGGCCAATCTTATTGACCATCATCTTGTTTTCCAACGACAATTGTGAGGTTCTGCCGAGTAGCCAGTACAGCTCCTTCATTTTGAGGTCCAATTCTGGTCTTTTGGTTGAGACGTGCTTTTTTCCAGGTCAGTCTGCTATCCAGATGCATTCCGTGGTACTTTACGTTGTCGGTAACGGGGAGTGGGCGGCCGTTCAGTGAACCTGGAGAACAGTGTGACAGTGTGACTTGGACTTAGTTTTGCTGATTTTAGTTCTCCACTTGGATAGCCAGGTTTGGAGACTATTTAGTTGGTCCTGCCGCACTTTTGGTGCCTATTCATGACATTGTATTGCTAACATAAACACTGATGTACCTAGGTATCTAATTGGCCATTATTTGTAATAAACAGACACAGAATAACTAATTGGCAGTCGGAGGCTATTCATATTGTTTGGTTCGTCTGTGTAGGTAGCCTCCGATGGTCAGTTAGTTATTCTTTGTCCGTTTATTACAAATATTGACGAATTATATACTTAGGTACATCAGTGCTTATGTTAGCAATACAATATACCTCTAGGTGCACTCACTATCAGCATACAACTAGAACAAAACAAGTGCAATTTTAATAGTACTGATTTATAGATTTAATTATGAATGTGTCTTGTTCACATCTTTTTAGTTTCTTTTTACAGTCAGTCGGGTTTTGGTTTTTAAATTAACTTTTTTTATTGATAGTAGTTTTTCAAACACTTCCGATATCACAGGTAGGTGGCTTATTGGTTTATACGATGGCGGCGTATCTGCTGGTTCACCTGGTTTCGAGATAACTATTATCTTAGCAAGTTTCCATTGTTTGAAAAACTTTGATAGGGAGGTCCAAGGGGGGCTGTCTAAGTATTGTAGGATTTTGGTCTCGTCGTTTACTAGCTAAGTATCTGAGCTGTTGGGTGTAAATGCCGACTGGAAGTGCTTGGCAAATACATCCGCTTTCTCGTCGTCGCTCCTGGCCCTAGTTCCGTCATTTTTTCTAACGCTTTTTGATGTTGAGGCCATTTTCAATGTCTAGTGGCCTTCCAGAGCGAGTAATTCAATCGTTGGTGTGAGATAGGTTATTTATGTAGTTTTTAAATAAGCTGTTTCTGTATTGCTGTAGATTGGATTTTAGTATTTTGGTGGCTGAATTCCACTATTTCTTATCTATTCTATTTTTTTTATTTAGTGGGGTTGCGGCTAAGTTGCCAGATTTTGGGCAGTTGTCTTTTTTCCAAGATGAGTTCCTTCAGACGCCTAGGAAAGTTTTGTTCACGTGGTGAGCTTCCTAGGCTGCTGCACTCCTCGCACTTGTTAATAGTTGAGTGATATAATCTGCGGCGTTGTCTATATCTTTTCGTTTTTAACAGTAGCTGCCAATGAGTTCCATGAAGGTGTCCAAATTTGCCCTGATGTCGTTTGAGGGCTTATTTCCAGGGTTTGCACAGAGTTATATTATAAGATCATGATCCGATGAAAGATCGTCACAAGACATTATGCTGGTGTTGCTTTTATTTACTCCACTGGAGATGCGGAAGTTCAGGATGTCGGGAAATTTTCACAGGTCTGAGGGTCAGTATGTTGGTCGATCCTGGCTGAGGATCAAGGAATTGTTTTGCTGTATTGCCATGAATAGCTGTTTGCCTCTTGTAGTATTGAATCTTGAGCCCCAATACTGGTGTTTGGTGTTCAAGCCCCCCCGCCCCTTCAATGAATCTGGGACCAAGTGATTTAAGACATTGTTCAAATTCCAGGCAACTGATTTTTTGTTTGGGTGGACAGTATACGGCTGATAATGTTAGTGGTCCCTGCCAATCTGTAGCTACTACGCATGTAGCCTGAATTTTATCTGTTTCGTGTTTTTGGGCTTCGTAATAGCTTATTGTAGTTCGAATTATAATTGCTGTCCCACCATGTGCCGTTCCATTTGGATGTTTTGTGTCGTAGGTCCTGTATAGGTAGCCGGGAATTTGAAAATAATTTTTGTCAGTGAAGTGTGATTCAGATACCAGCATTATGTCTTTTTTGTTAAGTTCCAGGAATGCTCTTACTTCCTGGCGATGTTGAGCGAGGCCGTTGGCATTCCAGAGAACTATCTGGTATGAAGCAGTCATTTAGAGTTGGGGAGACTTTTGTTTACTGTAGACAGTAGATCCAGCATTGTATTTAAGAGCTCGGTTTGTCTCACTAGGATCGTTTTGAATTCATTAAAGGATTTTTCGATGATTTTTGTGATTTCTGCGTTTTGTTGTGTATATGTTGTATTTTTTTTTGTTGATTCAGCGCAGAAATGCTTGGTGGGGTTGGTGTTAGTTTGGTTTTGTGACTGTTGAGCTGAGTACGAGGGGATAGTTGATGAGGCTTGCTGCGCTTAGTGAGTCGTCGAATTGTAAGCCACTTTACTGTTTTTTACAGTTATTTGAAAAGCAGACTGTGACTTAAAAGAAATTAAAGAAAGGATGTTCGCGACACTATACCACGTTTTCTTGGTTGAGAAAATGAAAGAGGCGAGTTAGTCTTCCAGAAAAGAGTTCAGGGAAGTAAGTCGCTGAGATTTCGGTTGTTAACTATTGTTCGTTAACGTTATTTAACTTAATAAATTGTACTGTTGTGTACAATTGAACATTTTTCTCCTACATACAATTTTGGGGGCTCGTCCGGGATTGTAATGCAATTGTTTAACCGCCATTCTCTATTGAGTGAAAATAAGTACGGATACAAATTAAGATAAAATTACGTTGACAAATACAATCGATTTTTGAATTTATAAGTGACCAGTAGCAATATGAAGTCCACTGAGTTAAAAAAACAAGAAACAAGTGATCAAATGTTTCGAAAGTTAAGCTTATGAAATTAAGAGCACCATGGCCGATCAAGTGAAAATCAATAATTTGAAGCTGGACGAATTACGCCATAAGCTGGAGGAATTAGAATTTCCCATAACGGTAACCAAGGCTGTTCTGAAGGAGCGACTAAGAGCTGGGCTGAACAACGAAGACGATGATGATAACAATGGAGCATCTCCAAGCGATGAAGAAGAAATTGATTGTGACAGTGAAAGTTCAAGTGAAGACGATTTCTCTGTAGTCGAAATAAAGAAAAAATCGAAGGAACAAGCGTTGCTTACTTTCCATGATGTCGTAGAATCTTTAGAAAAATTTAGTGGCGAAGACAAGCAGTGTATTTTAAAATGGCTTAGAGACTTCGAGGAGATGTCTATCTTATGCGAATCGGAAGGTATCCAGATAATACACACAACCGCAAAATCTAGGGATATTTTGTTTTATTTTACAAAAACCGAAAAAACTTTCTCCCAATAATTGATTTGTGGTCAATTATCATTACCGTTACATTTTTATTCTTGCAATGCATTTTAGACAAATTTTCAGTTCATTGGCAGAAGCTGTTGAGTGAGTACTAAATTTTGCATTTTTCATGCGGTTATTTTTTTTTGGCATTTTTAATTTTTTTCAGTCCTATAGATTTTGTATCCGCAAAATCTTATCCTCAAAACTGATCTTTGTAATGGAAAGAAGGCTTTTGACCAGGGATGATATGATGAGAGCTATCGGGCAGTTTGAAAGTGGAGCACGGCAGATTGATGTTGCCAGACAAATTCGAACCACACAAAGCGTCATTTCACGTTTACTTGCACCTTATCGTGAGCACGGGGATGTCTCCGAAAGACATACAGGACGAAGACGCGAAAAAAGGTCCCGTCAGGAACGTTTTTTGCAACTTACTGCAAAAAAGGAAAGAAACATTACTCCACCGGAATTGCAAATTGGGATGCAACATGCTTATCAAGCATCAGTGTTTGCTGACACTGTGCGACGTAGACTACATACAGCCAATCTTTGTTCCAGACGACCTGTGAGGGGTATAAACTTATCGCGGAGGAATCTAGAAGCGCGATATTCGTGGGCTCAACAACATACCGGCTGGCCAAATGATGAATGCGTTTTGTGGTTTTTCGGATCAATCGTGCTTCGGAATTTATCCAGATTCACGACGAAAACGCGTATGGAGATAGCCTGGCAACAGAGAGCAGTTGAATAGTCTACAACCAACACATTCTTACCAAGGAGGTACAATCATGGTTTGGGAAGCAATCTTATTGGGTGTAACAACCGATCTTGTTTTCGTCGAGAGATTTATGACTGGCGTTTTATACCATGATGTGATACTCCAATCAATTGTTGTTCCACACGCTGAGACTGCAGACCCCAGCTTTATTTTTATTTACGATAATGCTCGTCCGCATACATCAAGAGTACCACTGAACTTCTTAGAAGAAAACAACATTCGTGTTTTACAATGGCCCTCGGATTTTACCGACCTAGATCCCATTGAACATGCATGGGATATACTTCCACGAAGGGTTTAGAGTATGGGAGCACCTAGGGATAATCGAAGCAGATTGTGTTCCACGCTTTCAGACGCGTGACATGCTATACCTCAGCAGGACCTGGATAACTTAATTTTAAGTATGCCACGAAGATGCCAAGCTGTTCTGAATGAGAGGTGATAAAACAGGTTCTGAAGGAGGTTAGACTCTATATAAAAATTATGTTTTACTTTGTGAGGGCCAACTTTCGGAAGTCAAATAAAACACGTATATGTTCGATGATGTCTATTAAAAACTAAAAACGCATTTCCTTATCGCTAAGTCAAGAGACGCTACGCACACATACACATCTCCCGATGGTGCGACTTTCCACAGCCTATGACGATCACGGAGAGTTTTGCCTTTAATCAGAGTGAAGTCGATTGCACTTCGATAAACGTGAAGTTGCTAACAACTTTAAGTTTTGTTGGTCTTCTTTTTTTAATTATTTTTTATTGTTTCTGCAGATTTTTTAATTTACACGCAAAAGCATAAATGAACTGTTATTTTCTCTAATTTTAACGCTATTATCTTCTTAAAATTCCAATTTTCTTAAATTTTTTTTTTTTTAAATAGAATTTTGTTTATTTTTTTTTTATTTTAAATTAAATAAAATATCTCTAAATTTTGCGGTTGTGTGTACTTTACGCCACACGACTATTTATCGGATCAGCTAAACTACTTGTGAAAAACCAAAAATGCAGTACATCGTGGAAAAAACTTTAGAACGCTTTAAAAGAAGGTTTCAAAACAACTGTCGATTACCACAAAATCCACCGCACGCTATCAGCAAGAAGTAAGAAAAGTGACGAAAGCCAACAAGATATATGCATAAAATATTCGATATCGCGAGTCCAGCCGATTTTGATAGTAAAAGTGTAATCAAGTATATTAAAACAGGAATTCCTGATGATCCTTGTAAATTCTTACAATAAGTCAATACTTTATGGTACTAGAAATATAAATGAACTGAGAAAAATTTGAACAATATGAAAATATGAAAATGAAGCAAAAACCAAACGAGTGATCGAAGTAACAAAAGTCATTCGAGTAAAGAAATAAACAACAATAAAGCAGGGTTCAAATCGCAACGTGAACGTGCACGTGAAAGCTCTTCGCTTTTCAGAGAGCGTTTTCACGAAGACAACGTGAGAGAGATATTTTATCTCCCTCACATGTGGATTGATGCATCAATTCTTCTCTTTCAGTCGAAAAATCCATCTATTGGATTTTTCAAAAAGTTCTTCTCCGGTTCGAATACAAGGTTGTTTTCGCATGTGAGAACGAATAAAGTTGAATCTATCCAACTTTCCCTCGAAATGCATCGAGAAGGGGTGATGCATTTCCCATATATACGAAAAGGACAAAAACCACTTGCACGTTCACGTTGCGATGTGAGCCCTGCTTAAATCGGAAGGTGCGAAAGTGAAGAGGTGCAAAAATTGTGGGATTATCTTCGAGTGCCCTGCCAAGGAGAAGGGTGCAAAATGTTTCAAGTGTAACGGGTACGGCCACATCGCCGCCAGATGCTCTGGAGCTACATCATGGATCATGACGAAGAAAGCCAACAGCCAACTCAGTTACTCGGCCAACAAGAAAAAAATATCTCAAGGACGTTGTTTTAGAGAACATTAAAATCACAGCATTGATTGACACAGGAAATGACCTTATTCTTATAAGCTCAGATGAGTATGTAAAAATGGGTTTACCTAAGTTGTTAAAATCTAATATTAAGTTTGATGGTATTGGGTCTTCTAATCTCGAAACGCTAGGCGAGATTATCACAGACAGATTACAGATTACAGATTTAAAAATTGACTGATTGTTTTTCTCTTAAATTACATGTTGTATCTAGTAAAATTCTTAAGCGGGGTTTGCTCATAAGTGCTGACTTTTAAGATATGGTTGAATTAAACGTAAAAACGGGCATTGTTAAAATCAAGAAAATCGAAACTAGCCAGTAGCAGGATCTCCAAGAAAAGCACGATATCCCGCAAATTTCTCTTGTAAACTGCACCGAAGAAATCGATTTATCGAATATCAATAATGTCAGTTATCGGGAAAAAATTGAAGAACTTATTACCGACTATAAGCCAGAAAGAATCGAAGACGTGGGTGTGAAAATGAAAAATTATATAAAAAAATTATATTCCGGTATACTCTCGACCTCGACGTTTACTCCCTAATAAAAACAGGAAGTTGAAAAAATAATTAATGAATGGCTTGAAGAAAAAATATTGTAGTACAATATGAAAATGATAAAAGATCGCTACTCTCTCCCAAGTCCCACTTATAGAGGATCAGCTAGAAGCGCTTCAAAGTGCAAAAATATTTAGCACATTGGATTTAAAGAATTGTTTTTTTCATGTAACTATGGACGAAGATAGTCGCAAATACACATCTTTAACACCCCGACCGGTCAATACGAATTTTTACGTGTCCCTTTTGGTCTCTGCAATTTCCCATCGGTTTTTCAAAAGCACATTGTTGAAAATGGTATAGTAAAGCCGTGTAAAATTTTCCCAAGCCAAAAAATGTTAAGATGTACAGAGTTTCCTTTGACTGACTATTAAAACCGGCTGGACTCGCTATGAAGGCGAATGGAACCCTCTTCCGTAAGTATTTAGTTTAAAAGAATGCGAAGAATCAATAATTATGAAGCTTAAAAGCGCACAGTGCAAAGATGAGCAATTTTGAAAGATATTTAGAAATTTGCAAAACAATAAATATAGTGATTATGGAAATTGGAGCGATATATGGCACAAAATTATTAATGACGAACCTTAAATAGTTGTTCCTAATCAAATGAAAATTCAGATAATAAGACGCGCACATGAGCGTAGCCACTTTGGTATAATGAAAACCGAAGCATTAGTACGTAAGGATTTTTGGTTTAAGGGAATGCGTGAGATAGTAGAGCAAATAATAAAGAATTGTATTGACTGTATATTAGCTGAAGGAAAGTATGGTAAACAAGGTCTGAAGATCCGCGATCGATCGTAAGTGATCGAGGAACTGCGTTCACCTCAAATGCGTTTATCGAGTATTCTCTTGATGAAGAGATCTGAAACATTCATATAACAACAGGAGTTCTACAAAGTAACGGTTAAGTACAGCGGGTTAAAAGAACAATTATACCACTGGTAACAAAAATGACTGCATCGAAGCCAGCAGAGTGGTACAAGTACCTACCAATGGTTCAAAAGTTTCTGAATGCGACGCCTCATTGCGACGCAAAGAAGCTAAAAAATATGCTGAGAATGACATGGTAGCCATAAAGCGCGTCCTGGGTTAGAAGTACAGCCACAGTTCTTTGATCCGTATCGCGTAACCAGAGTATTACGAAATGATAGGTGTTAAGTTAGTAAAATTGGCAGCCACGGTGGACCGCACCAAACTTCAGCATCAGCCGATCACATGAGCCATGGGCAAACAATTTCGAACAATGCTCGATACAATAGACGAGGTGGAATGTCAACGACAGCGAAGAGTCAGATGTCGATGAGTAGCATCTGGGGCAGATACAAACTAGGATGGCCAAATGTAGTATGGGAACTTATACTAGTTTGTAAGAAACAGTTGTTATAATACTTAAGTTAGATTAAAAATATTTGAACGCCACCGAATTGTTAGCCACTTTACTGCTTTTAAAAGTTAATAAAATGAAACACAATTCCAAGTTTTCTTGGTTGACAAAATGAAAGGGGCGAGTTAGTCTTCCAGAAAAGAGTTCCGGAAAGTAAGTCGCTAAAAATTCGGTCCGTGTACTAAGCTGTAATCGTAAAACTTAAACTATTGTTTGTGAACCTTACATATTTTACTTAATAAATTATATTGTTGTGTGCAATTGAACATTTTTATCCTACGTTAGTTTATTGAAGTTAGTGAATTAAATTAAATTTTTTTTAAACAAATCAAGAAACAATTAGTAGAATCGTGCATAAACATTTATAAGATGACAAATTGATTTTTTAATATTGAAGATTATTGTACAATAGCGAAAGTTTTATTTAAAAATTTTACTGATGCAAGTGTAATTACAATTTGGTGAAACGAATAAATTTTATGTTGTACCAGTCATTTTCAAGACTGTTTATAGGATCGTAAAATTTTATTAAAATATTTTGTTGAATCTAAATTAAAATTAAATGATTCTATAATTGTACTTGTGTTCAACTAAAATCCTGCTATCAACATCAAGAAGAATTCAAAAAATTTGCTTCAAGAATTCCCTGCTATCAACATCAAGAAGAATACAAGAAAATTGATTCTTTAATTTATGATCAACATCAAGAGGATTTCTAGAAGTTACGTTGTATTGTTTCATTCAATACCACAAGGTTAGTGGGTTCAAACTAAACTAAAACTGACGCATTAAATCCCAAGTTTGGTAGGGATTTAAAAATATAATTAGACCTGACATATGGGTTATTAATATAGAGTATTTATATATTAAAATCGTTGAACATTTTAACAACATGACTGATCAAGGAAACCCCCTTACCCATAATTTTCAATCAAGTCAATCCACCCTAGATTAAACGTTTAGGACTTCATCTACCAGAATTTAAAAAGGCAGATCCTGAATTGTTGTTTGCTTTACCTGACCGTGTGTTTTGTGCAGCTAATATTGTTTCCGAAAACACTCAATTCGCTCATGCTGTTGCACATTTAGACACACAATTCAAGTCAGAAGTTAGGGACATTAGAATGGAACATCCTCAAAAAAATCCTTATTCGGTTTTAAAGGAACAATTAATAAGACGTTGCGAACAACCCAAGCGTCAAGAACTAAAAAACTTACTGAAGGTCAATTGGTGACCAACGTCCATCACAATTTATGCGTCAATTAAAATATCTGGGTGGATCCGCAGTAAATGTACTTTATGGATGTCTCGTCTTCCATCTCTTACTCAAGCGATCCTAGCTGCTCAAAAAGATTTGACTTTAGAGAAGTTAGCTGAATTTGCAGGTTCAATTGTTGACTTTGTTGACTGTACTAGTCAACAACAAACATTTGTTAGCGAAATATATCCCTTACCAGTTTTAAATAAACCTGATGGAGATAGTTCTTGCCTTTAAAACTTGCACAAATAAGCTTACAAATTAGTAGCATACAACAAGTTCTTCATGAACGCAAAAATGCGGAAACTTTTAGGGATGATAGACGTTGGAAATCGAGAAGTAATTCTCCTGAAAGAATGAGTTCCCGTTCTTTACCTCATTCAAGAAAAAACTCTAATGACCCACATCCTGGACTTTGTTCGTACCACGCGAAGTTTGGAACCAAAGCGACCAAATGTGTTAGCCCCCCTTACAAAACCACCCACACACAACCACCAACCACAACCCCCCCCCCAACAATCCAAACCCCCCCCCCCAATAATGGCCCATATTGAAAAATTCTGTAGAAAATTGCAGGTGCACATAAGCGCGCTGCTAAAAGAAATGGCAGACACTCTTAACACAGAGATGCAAAATCCCAAACTCTAAAGCAACATGCCCCACAGTCCCACCCCACACCTCCAAATGACCGACCCACCCCATATCTCCATACTTACCTGGAATGCCAATTCCGTGGTTTCGAAGAAGGATGAATTAGTCCAATTTTTATATGATAACCAGATAGACATCGTGCTGATCCAAGAAACCTTCTTGAAACCCGGAATCAGCTTCCGAATCCCAAACTACCAAATGTACCACAACGACAGGCTGGTAGGAAGAGGAGGAACAGTAAACCTGGTAAAACGAAACATCCCTTACGATCCCATTAACAACTCAAATCTCCAAGGAGTTGAAGCCACTTCCATAAAAATAAACTCCTCCCCCTTCAACCTCATAGTGACATCCGTCTACAAACCACCAAAGGCTCAAAAACTTGAAGAGGACCTAAGCGAACTCTTCAATCACTCCCAACCGACATTCCTGGTAGGCGACCTCAACTCCTACCACCTCGCCTGGGGTGCCCCCTCAACTAACGCTTCGGGTAAAAAACTATACAGCTTCACGACAAATCAGAATATCCAGATGCATATCCCTAACGAGCCAACATACTGTGGCCTGGTCCATAATAAAGTGCTCGACCTAGGACTTAGAAAAGGCGTTCACTGCGACATCCATATAAGAGCTCTAGACGAACTCGGCTCGGACCACAAACCAGTCATCTTCCTACTGAGGCACCTATACATCAGCACCCCGCCCCAAACAAAAAAAAAGTAGACTGGAAAGCCTTCTGCGATTCCCTGTCTGAACAAAGCCCAAACCAAAGAACACTCGAAACAGACAGCGACATTGATGATTGAGTCAAGTGCCTCACAGAGAAAATAACGACAGCAAAATCGCAACACACAATCGCTTCCGGAAGAAAGATACAACCCTTACGATCTTCCAAGAGAAATAAAACACCTCATTCGCCTGAGGAAAAGGAAAAGAAAAAGAAAAAGAGCTAGGGTAACGAGTGACCCCACACTGCGCAGAGAGGCTAATAGAATGACAAACGAGATCCGAGCCCGCATATCCCAATTCACAAATGAAAGATGGGGCAACTTCCTTTAGAACCTCGAAACAGGCCACAAAAGCTTCTGGAGAATCAACAAATACTTCAGAAACAGAAACAGTCTAATGATACCGAACTTACAAGGTCAAAATGGCAGCCCCATCTGTGACAGCCACGGAAAAGCAGAAGCTTTCGCAGACGCACTGGAACTGCAATTCCGCGAAAACTCATCAGATGAGGAAAACTACTCAACCCCTATAAACGCACAGTCCCAACAACTCCAATCCTTAACCATCCCCCGCGAGGACCTCGACAGATACGACACGAACAAAGAAGAGGTACGTGATATAATCAAAAACCTTACCGCCCGCAAAGCCCCCGGATATGACCACATCACAAACAATTGTTTGAAACATATGCCGGACCACATTCTGCAAGAAATTGCTACAATAATCAACGCAGTGTTCCACCTGCGAAGATTCCCCCAATCCTGGAAACTGGCAACCATCATTGTCTTCCCAAAAAAGGGCCAAGACCTCACCCTCCTCCAAAACTGGAGACCCATCAGCCTACTACCCAGCATTGCCAAAATTGCACAACGCATTATTCTTTCCCGTCTAAAAGGAGAGGCAGAGGACAGGCAAATCATTCCGCCCGAACAATTTGGATTTCAGGCACACCTCTCCACTGAACTACAACTAGCCAGGGTTGTACAATACATTATCACAGGGATGAACAAAAGGCAAGCCACCGGCTTAGTTATGTTCGACATAGCCAAGGCCTTCGACAAAGTCTGGCATGCAGGACTTATTGTTAAACTGCAGCAATACCAAATCCCTCTCCAACTGACGCAAATCATAGGATCCTACCTCCAAAACAGGAAGTTTCAAGTCAAAATCAACAATCACCTCTCAACACAGAGACTGATTCAGGTTGGAGTCCCCCAAGGATCCCCAATATCGCCCCTGCTATACACCTTGTATACGGCAGATATCCCAAAACTATCACGTACCCAAATATCCCTCTACGCAGACGATACGTGCATCTTTCTATCCTCTAAATCAGCACGATACATTACCACCAATCTGCAAAAACACATAGACAAACTAAGGGAATACTTTGACAAGTGGAAAATCAAAGTAAACCCGGACAAAACACAAGCAATCCTTGAAACAATCCCAAGAAACCTCCAAATCTCCGACCAACCCGTCCCATGGCAAACCAAAGCCAAACACCTCGGCCTAACCATAGACAACAAGCTGACCTGGCGGCAACACATACAGGAAAAACGGCTGGCATGTAACAAAATCCTTCACTCCCTTTACCCGATTTTCAAATCGAAAAAACTAACACACAAAAATAAACTTCTCATATACAAGCAAGTCATCAGAGCCTGCTGACTATAAGCTAGCACTGTCCTTAGCACAACTGCTAAATCCACCCTGGAGCTTCTGCAACGACAACAAAATATCTCCTTACGGAAAATATTTGACATTCCCTGGTATATCCGAAACTCCGATATCCACAAAGATCTGGACATAGAATCCGTCAAACGATATATCAGGGATCGAGCACTAAAGCACTTCGAAAAAGCAGAAAACTCCTCAAACACGACCTTAACAGAACAACTACTAACCAACGCACAATCCACAGAAACATATCCAAACATCAGACAAAACACAAACATTACACTGATTTAACAAAACACTGAACGAATGAGTGGGTGTCAACGGCACCTACCCTGAAAAAGAAGCCAGAGTGCCACCGGCACTAGCTTCGAAACATCAGAGTTCACAGAGAGAAATGTGTTAGTCTATGCTCCTTCAATAAGAAAATGGAAAACATAAATTGTTGTCGGCTGCGGCGGCAATCGACAACCGCTCAACCACGCGTTGCCCGTTTGTTTATTACAGAGATTCTACTAAGCAATTTCTAGTTGATTCCGGAGCTGACTTGAGTGTTTTTCGTCGCAAACTAGTAGTTAAAGGACCACTCAAGAAGACAGCATTTATTTTAATTAACACGTATGGACAAACATCTTTTAGTTCGAATTTGGGACTAAGAAGGAACTGCATCTGGAAATTTATTACTGCAAACATTCCAAAGTCCATTATGGGTGCAGATTTTCTTGTACATTTTGGACTTTTAATTGTCTCTAAAACAGACAGTTGATTGATTCGTAAGCTGGATTAAAGACTTCTGGAAAAATTGCACATTGCAGTATGTCTTCAATCAAGATTATTACCTCACCTGCCAGACCTTCTTCATCCAGCTGGGCTTCACTACTTCATCTTGTTCCAAAAAAATATGATGACTGGGGACCCTGTGGTGATTAAAGAGCTTTTAATGCAAGAGCTATTCCGGATCGTTTTCCTGTCAAGCATATACATCACTTCACACATAAATTACCTAATAAAATCATAATTTGTGAATATAGATTTGACCAAAGCTTACAACAAAATTCCCGTTGCTGAACAACATATAAATAAAACAGCTATTACATTTCCTTTCGTACTACATGAATTTCCAGTAACGGTTCATAAGTGAAGTATTATGTGGTTAGATTTTTGTTTCGCCTATAAAGATGACATTTTGATTGCATCATAAAATAAAGAAGAGCGTTTCGAGCATCTTAAAACAATCTCCAATCGACTACAAAAATATAGAGTGGTAATTAATTTATCTAAGACTGTTCTTGAAGCTACAGAAATTTCATTTCTTGGTTTCCATGTTTCCAAGAATGGAATTTAAGAAAAATTTGACACCATTACAAATTTTCCAAGTCCTTGGACAGCAAAAGAATTAAGAAGGTTTCTTGGGAAGGTTAATTTTTAGAGAATGTGTAAACCTGGGGCTGTACAAACTCAATTTTCTCTTAATGAGTTACTAAAAGGAAGTTTAAAAGGAAAAGCACACCTTGTATGGAATGACATCGCCGATATTGCTTTCATCAGTGTCAAAAATCAACTAGTCCAAGAAACCCTTCTGGCTCATCCATCAAACGAAGCTAGAAGATCAATTTGTTATGATGCTTCTGATACAGCCACAGGGGCTGTTCTCCAACAATTTGTCAATGGCAGATCTGTATTTGCATTCGTCAAGCACGGACGTACATACCTCTTTGTGCTGTTGCATTTGTGCCGAACTTTAACCTAGTGGCTTGTTAACATCATCTTAAAAGTTTAACTACTTGAAGTGATTGAATCTACAGTGGAATACAACTATTTGACATAGCGTATAAATGTTGAATTTTTAAATCTAAAACAGTTGAAAACAAACAATCAGTTACATAATCTTGCACGCGCACATTCATTCCAAGTTAGTTCGGTTCGGTTCGGTCTTCCAAACAAGAGATCTTGAAAAAGTTTTATTCAATTGATCTACACTTACCTGGATCTATTTGGAATTGCTTGGGCAAATACTAAATTCATGTGTATGAACACAAACTTTGAGGAAGTCAATTTGGTATATTGGATTACGGAAATCTGCTTGTGGATTTGGTTTCAACTGAAAATATCAACAAAAGCGTTCGAAACTTGACACAAAGCGATCATTCTCCGTTTATTTAACTGACCTGGGACAATCAACCACCGCATCAACTCAACTGAGCACTGCCAGGCTAACGGACTAACGGACTATTTCTGACTGCTAGGATTACCAGGCTTGCTTCGTTTCTTTTTTTGTTCCTTTTTTTTTCCAATATATAATTTAACTAATCTCAATTCGATTCACGGATCTCAGTGTCCACATTATGATCTTGGTTTGTGCCGCCGCGTCTTGTAAGGACGTAAATTCCGATCGGCTGCTTTCCTGCCATGGTCTTTGCGGTGGGTGCTTTCACCCTAAATGCGTAGGCCTTTCGGGTGGGGTAGGTGATAAAATACAAAATACAAGCCAAGGACTCGGCTGTTTATTGGTACTGTTCAAAATGCCGAAAGTTCTCACGCAGCGCACTTTCCTCGCGTTTCTTAGAATTCAATGCAGAGCTACGTAATCTTGGCGCTTCCCTAACAAACTCGGTTCTTATTCATGCCCCGCTTCTCAAGTCACTCGACTCTGATGGAATTTGGCCCCCGGTCGGAGACAGATACCCACTTGAACCCAGCCAAGGGCCCTACTCCTACTCTCCATAAGCCTATGCAAAAATCAAAGTCAACTTCATCAATGGTAACCAGATCTGTTAAATCAACTTTAACTCTACCACAGGACCCTAATCTAATAAGCCTCTCCCCCCTTGTCCTAGTAGTAGTAACATACCCTTCCTAACTTAATCATCCTCCAATGAGGTTCTTTCGCAACCTGGCTACTCCTTAAATCCTATCAACAATATCACCCCAGACCCCGCAAGGCAACCCTCACATGCCCCGTCACGTCTAATCATCCTTCGACATCCACTCAAGCCCTGCGTCCGATGAATCCTTCCAGCGGTCTTTCTATCTCCACCGCCCCCACCAGTTTGCCAGACTCCCTGCTTGTTCCTGCTCCCTCCTCTCGCAATGTGCTCGATTCAACGCACAATCCCGTCTGCACTCTGAGGACAGTCCCTAAATCTAGATCAATATTTGTTACTGAGCTTGTACCTTCGACGTCCACCGATGACATGATTCATCATATCGCTAACGTCAGTGGCGTGGATGTTGTCACACGCAGCATTAAGGTACTTAAGCTCTCAGAGGGCAGATGTTCCTAATTTCAAATTATCGTCCCCCAATCCCCCTTCGACCTCGTGATCAACAAACATAATTGGCCAAAGGACGTCTTTATTAAGGAGTTCGTGCCAAGAGGACCCACTACCGTAAGCTCAGGTAAAGCTACGCCTGCTCCCCCGGTTTCCACCGCTGCCTCATCCTCGCCGAGAAAAAATTCGAATCCCTCTCCATATACTACCAAAACGTGTGGGGTCTCAGAACCAAGACCCACTCAACCTTTCTCTCCTCTCATTCCTTGCCCCATGATGTTATCTCCGTGACAGAAACTTGGCTCTCCTCCAATATCAGTGACCTTGAGATCCTCGATCAGGACTTTACCATCTTCCGCTATGACCGCTGCCACGGCGACCCCAATCGACCGGGCGGCGGTGTACTTATCGCAGTTCGTTCTTCCCTAAACGCCTCTCTCATGCCTAATCCTCCTGTAGAACCACTTGAACTCCTCTCCTACGGATCCACTTACCCACCCATTACCTCATCCTTGTGACATGCTACATTCCCCCTCTCCTGACGTTGGCGTGTTCTGGCGCCTTTCAGTAGCACTTGAATCTATAGTTAGATCCACAGCTGATAAAGACCACTTGATGCTCTTAGGGGACTCTAACCTCCCCCACATTGATTGGACTTTTGATTTTGAATTTAACTGTTTTACTACCTTGAACCCCACCTCGCCTCCTGAAGTCACGTTTATAGACACCTCTAACTTTTACTCCCTATCCCAACTCAATAGCGTTAAAAACCAGAGCTAGCGTCTGCTTGACCTAGTCCTTTCCAATGACCCTCTTAATGTGCATGTTTTCCCCTGTCCTACAGCACTTTGTAACATTGACCAACACCACCCTCCTCTCTCTATTTGTATATCGTTTATACTAACACCCACTCCTCCTCTCCCCCTCCGCCACCAAGATTCCACTTCCGCAGAACCAACTTTGACATTCTGCTGGATAGTCTTAGTGAGTCCCTCCATGACTGGCAATTCGCGGCGCACTGCCCGCTTGTCGGCCATGTCATTATTTATGATGCTCTGCGCCACTCCATCTGCTCCTCGACACCCTTCTATTCACCTTCGCCACCCCCCTCCCTCCCTCTTGACTCTTCCCCCTGTTGGTACTGTTCAAAATTGAAGTCTCTAAGGAATAGACGAAACTCCCTCTGGAAAAAATATCTTCACTCTGGTTCACATGAAGATTATGATAAATTTTCCACTTCCTACGACGATTTTGCCTCCCTTCTCGACTCCCACTACAAGGCATACTTGTCCTCTGTTAAATGTGATATCACCTCCAACCCCCGTCTATTCTTCTCCTTTGTGAATTCAAAACGGAAGCGCAAAGGGGATAACTACCCGCCATCTTTCTCCTTCCTCGGTACGACGAGTGATGACCCCCTAACAATTTCAAACTTCTTTGTCAACTTCTTCTCGTCCACCTTTATGGATGGTTACTTCACGCCAGATGCTGATGACTTCTCCTCCCTGAACCCCGTCCCGGCCCCCTTACACTCTACATTCCCTGATCTCCATATCTCGGAAGACGATGTCCTCTTCGAGCTCCATCGTCTCAAGAACGACTTCTCCCCTGCCCCAGACGGAATCCCTCCTGCAGTTCTTAAAAGATGCGCGACTCTCCTTGCTGGACTCCTGTCGGGACTTTTTAACCTTTCCCTTCAGTCTGGCGTGTTTCCTGACTGTTGGAAGGCTGGTTTCTTGCTTCCGGTCCACAAGAAGGGGTCTAAGCACGAGGTTTCGAACTATAGGCCCATTGCTAAAATCTCTGCAATCCCTTAAATCTTTGAGAAAATCCTCGTTAACAAACTGTATCCCTTCCTTGCTTCCACTATATCTCCACACCAGCACGGTTTCCTTAAAGGTAGGTCCACCACTACCAACCTAGTCCAGTTTGTCTCCTTCTCCTTAAATGCTCTTGAGCGTGGGGAAAATGTTGAAGCCATTTTTACAGACATGAGCAAGGACTTCGACAACATTCCTCACAGCCTCATCATTTTAAAGCTTAAACTAGCTGGTTGCCCTGATTCCTTCCTTAGGTGGATCAGGTCTTGCCTATGTAACCGTCCATACCGTGTTCGTTTTAGATCCTCCCTCTCCTACAGTCTTACTGCATCCTCCGGTGTTCCTTAGGGTAGTCACATCGGCCCTCTGCTATTCATAACCGCCACAAATGACTTATCTATGGTTGTTTTACACTCAAACATACTTTCGTATGCTGATGACACCAAGATATACAAAAACATTGCTCACCCCTCTGACTATCTTAAGCTACAGCTTGATCTGAATCGCTTCTCTGAATGGTGCTCTAAAAGTAACCTTATTTTGAATGTATCACAGTGTGAGCACATATGTTTCAGCCGTAAACGCAACCATATCCCCCACACTTTCTCTCTGAATGGCTCCGCGGTTAGGTCTACGAATTGCGTCCTTGATATGGGCGTCTACCTTGACTCCAAACTCTCTTTCCTTGATCATTCTTAATTACGGGCTGCGGAGAGCTGGCGCAACGTAGGGGTTTATCACTAGATGGTCTAGGGAATTCGCCGACCCATACGTCTACAAAAGGCTGTTCACCTCCCTTGTCCGCCCTATATTGGAATACGCTTCCCAAGTCTGGTCTCCTTACCACAAACTTCATATTCGGCAAGTTGAGGCCATTAAAAAACGCTTCCTTAGGTTCGCTCTCCGTCACCTTCCTTGGTCCGATCCCGTCCACCTTCCCCCTTACACAGATCGCCTTAAACTCCTTCACCTACAATCTTTCTCTGGGCGCCGCGTCTTGGGTGACCTATCTTGCATACACGGTATTGTCCAGGGAGATATTGTCGCCCCTGACATCCGCAAACAGATTGCTATTAGACCCTGTGGTGGAGACCTAAGGTCAAATGTTCCCTTTGCCCATGCTTACCACCGCACGGACTTTGGCTTGATGGAACCCGTCACTGGAATGCTCAGAGCTTACAATGGAGCTGTGCCTCTTCTCCAGGCTGCAGTGGGATCCACTAGTGCCCGGTCTATCTTTCGGAGGTGCGCCGACAGTGCCCCTTCGCGTTAGTCTCATCCCTGGTTTCCCTGATTCGTTTGGACACTTTTATATATATATTTGAATTTTCACACTGTATTTGATTTCCTTTTTTGTATTTGTATTATTACACTGTTTTTGCCTGATATCTCTGTATTGTGAACTTGCTCTAAGTTGAGATAATAAATAAGTTGTTGCCTTTTCATGCAGTTATAGTATGTTGCATAAGGCTGTATTACTAATTACTATAGCTACAGACAAATATACATTTCATTTACATATACATTAATCAATAATTCTATTTTATTGTTATTCCTTTTTTTTTTATTTTCCAATAATCTCAAGTCTCAAATTAATAATAACTTATCAGAATTCCTACTTAATTTGGACATTTCGGAGACATTTTCCGTGCTGGTCCCTCGAATTGATTAGATAAAATTCCTGGAGGTTTCTGGTCCATTTTTCTAAAATTTACTTTATTGTTTCACATAATAAATTTTCTGGAAGTTTCTGATTTCAATTTCTATACTCAATTGTCGTAATTTCCGTTTCTGTTAAAATGCACTTTATTATTTCACATAATAATATTTCTGGAAGTTTCTAATTTCAATTTCTATATTCAATTGTCTTTATTTCGGTTTCAATTAAAATGCACTTAAGTCAGTCTGGATTATCAATAAAGCAACGAATGCCTCCATTTTTTGCAT